>JAJJID010000379.1:0-39596 GCA_022204955.1 Macrophomina pseudophaseolina | reverse complement strand
GTAGCTTAACTATCAGTTTCGCCGACCACCGAAATTTTTATGCGCGACTTTAGATACTTCTCGTATCTAGTATTCTATAATAATAATATCTTTTTTTGTTTGTGTTTTTTTTTTTAAAAAAAAAAATAAGAACTCTCTATGGTCTCTATTAGTACTACTCTACTTTTTCTTCTTCTTTTTTAGGAGGAAAAAAGAGAAAACTAAAATAAAAAAGCTTATTTTCGATCCTAAATTTCATTTTCTTTACGGCAAGAAAAGCTAAGACTATATAAAAATTAAAAGAATTTAGGAAATCTAATGTTCTATCTTACTTGTAGGGATTTAAAAAGTAATTAAACATTTATAATCTAGAGAGTTATTTCTATAGATATAGTTAATTTACGAAAATCTAGTAATGCGTTATCAGTAATCTAGCAATTATGCTTTTGAAGTTTCGCAACACTAACAGTTAAGGTGTAAACGCTAGAATTCCATGTCGCTAGTCTACTGCGTTCGGCGGTATGCGCTGGCATTCCGCTACCTCTACCCTACCTATAGTGTGTCTCGGCAACGCAGTCGTGGCGTGCTGGCCAAATGCACATCGTAGAAGCAAACCAGGAACTAGAGAAGGGCGTTGAAATCAAGAAAACTAAAGTGAAGATAAGCCAGACATACAGTGAGTTCGAACTTAAGCACAGCGAGCCCCTGGATTCCCTGAAAGCGATGTCAGGCACGCCGCGTACTGGTAGAGCCCAGGCTGGCGTGTAAAAAGTGGAATTGTATCCACACATTCACGGGTGAACGGCATGACGAGGTGCAAATCCACCCCACAAGCCCAAGTTCACGGCCGGACCACGCTGAACAGCCGTGCACCCCCTTTCCCATCCCACACTACTTTCTTCGTCTCGATTTAACGTTCTTAAGTGCACTCGTCCCTCAATAAACCACCGTGAAGCGTGATCACTATTCGATGGGAAGTAACATGTGGCAATAATCTTTTGCGGCAGCAGTCGTAGATGTTCTTCGGGTTTCACTAAAAGCTATATCAAGCGACAGAGGCTGACCAGTCATTGGCTGGCGCGCTCGCTCGTCGGATACGTTGCGCTGAAGTCGACACCGCCTACGACGCAGATCCGGTGCAGCCTCGGCTGCTCTACAACGCCCTGCTCCCGTTTTATCCGATGTCCGGATAGTACATACATTTAAAGTTCTGCAACCTCATCCGAGACGGGTCACATACGGATCCTTGTCGAGAAACTGCCAAACGCTAAATAATGGCGAGCTATCAAGAAAACATGAGCGAGGAGCCGTTACATGCTTCGGACGCTAGCGCGCTTGAAGCTGGCAGCGCGGCATTCGAGAGGCGTCGCCGCTCTACATTCCTCGGCATCCACGCTTACGGCGAAAGTGGCCGTGGCGGTATTCATATCTGGCGCTTTCTCCGCATCTGCTTTATCCATTCGGCGCCGTGCAGATACTTTAACCTCTTGTGGGTGGTCGTGCCTCCGGCGATTATCATTGTGCGTCATCTCGAAACGATCGGGTTGCAAATTGCAAAAGCAAGATGAGAGTCCCTGGTATGCTGATGCGGCAGGATTCGATGGCAGGGCTTCACCAAGCGCCACGACGAGTCGGGCAGCTGGCACCTCGCGATATTCATCCTGAACTACATTGCCATGCTACCGGCCGCCAATTTGATTGGATTTGGTGGAGAGCAGATTGTTCGCAAGATCTACAACGTTGTTGGGCTGATTATAGAGACGACGCTGGGGTCCATCGTTGAAATTGTCGTCTTCGCGATTTTGATCACGAGATCGGCCACCGACACATTCGATCCAATCCAAATCGTCCAGGCGGCCATTCTCGGCTCCGTCCTGGCTAATCTGCTGTTTTGCGTCGGCCTTTGCTTCTTCATCGGCGGCATGAAGCGCGAAGAGCAGAAGTTCCATGCCGCAATTGGTGAAGTTGGAAGCGGGCTTATTTTAGTTGCTGGCAGTAAGTTCAATTCTCCAAGCGTCGGGTGGCTGGTTCTGACTCTCGGCAGTGGCCCTGATTCTGCCCTCTGCTTATATCAACCTTCTTCAAAACACCGAATATGGCGGGACCGGGGATTTTGATGCGGACGGCCTCAAGATCAGCCGTGGGACGGCTTTTATTCTGCTGGCTTCGTACATGGTGTAAGTCGCAGGAATGCGAACTGTCTCGCACAGCGGCTGACATCCCCAGCTACTTGTGGTACCAAACCAACTCGCACCGCAGCTTGTACTCCGATGTCTTCAATCACGACTTAATAGTCGGCGATAGCCCTGACAAAGCTGCCGAGGATGAAAAGCTCAGCTTAAGCGAATGCCTTCTCGCTCTCGTCATTTCGATCACTTGCGTCTGCTGTATCGCTTATTTGCTCGTAGACCAAATCCACTTCATCGTCGAGGAGCGCCACGTTAAGGATGCATTCGTCGGTCTAATACTCGTGCCAGTTATCGAAAAAGCGGCCGAGCATATGACAGCTATTGGCGATGCCTCCGACAATAGGATGAACTTTGCTTTGTTTCACGTGGTCGGATCCTGCATTCAGACAGTGATGCTTATCACACCAATAATCATTTTCATCGGCTGGGGTGTCGGGAAGGACATGAGCTTAGCCTTTGAGCCCTTCCAAGCCATGGTTCTTATTCTGGCTATTTTGGTGGTTGGCGGCTTCTTACGCGACGGCAGGAGTGATTACCTTCGGGGTTTCCTGTGCCTCGTGGCTTACCTGATCATCGCCGTCTGTTCCTATTACTATCCTGATCCCCAGCACGGGGAATTAACTTCTGCTTAAACCTTGGTGCCTTGGAGTTAGCGGTAGATTGAGGGAAAAGCGAGGGAACTGATCAGGGCTCAAGGATATGGGGCATATCGACTACAAAACGTTCCGGGATACTGCTCAGCCGCCACATCTATTTGTCGCAAAAAGGTGGAAAAATCCAAAGGTAGCTGTTCCAACTTTGGAAGAGAAGCCATGATGTTCTTTTTCCAACCCTGAATATCCCAAGGTGTACTGCGACGTAAATCAATGCGCTTGTTGGGACAAGATCTGATCTGCATATAGCGTGGTCAGCCCTGGCAACACGACAAGTATGGAATGTGAGGAGAATTGCACGCGAACCGAGCGCTAATGGCTCTACGACGCTGGATGCATGGTTTTTAGTCGACCTTGGTGCAGCGCAGCCCCCAAGAGCGAAATTATCCCATGATGGAATCGTATGAAATTGTCAATACCTCAGTCGCTGCCTGATTAGACTTCCTATTAAGATCCCTCTACTGCCATCATCGTCGTCTGGCATAGCCGCGGCCTTAGTATAAGCGCATTGCTCTATCATAATAGAAGCAAAATCCTGAGCAGTCGCACTGCGCTCGCATTTCCTAGTCCATCCGACTAGATATGAGATGTGACAACATATTTCCGAGGGCCCCTATTGCCGTATTCAAAAATTTTCGCTACCACGCCCTCGCTATTGGGTATGGTTTTGCCTATCACGATTGCAGGTTCCCTCCGTCCCCTCTCCTGTCCCTGCCCTCCCCAGGACTAATCCACCATTTTTTGTTCCGAGTAGGAGTGGATCCTGCCTGGTGGAACTCTGCCGAGAGGCTCTGGGAGCGTCATTTGTAGTGCCACATGTGCAGGTGTTGGGCGCATCAAGCAATTACTCTCTCGAACAGTGAGCATGTTGGAATGCATATACTTCGCTACTGTGGCCATTGACGAAGTCACCACTGACTCCGCTGGCTAGCCGACAACTCTGGGTTCCCTTCTACTCTCAGATCATGGAGCTCACGAATGATAAGCTTAGTGCTGTGGTGAACTCGATCGAGCATGGCCATTATGCCATTGCCTTCAATGCAGAGCCTGAACCAGCACGTTTGAAAAATATGGACTTCTCCTGACATCGAGCCGTAGACCTCATCATACAGCAAGCGAAACCTATATCAGCCTTAGATACAGGTGAAGTGCAGCTGTGCAATAACCATCAGGAGATATTACCTGCTGACTCATAACTAACGCAATAACACGACAACAGCGACTAATGCTTCGCCTCGAGCATGCCATCTTCCCCAGATTTCGCGACATCATTCAATCCCTCTATGCGTATAGGTACTACAGCAACTGCGAGATATTTCTAAACCGATTCTACAGAATGGTCGTCTTTTTACGTTATATACTCTGTAGCATGTAGGGCATGGGGTCACACCGAAATAATACGGCCATCCCTCTGTTTCTGTCTTTCCGCTGACCAAAGTGGACTTGAATGCCAAACATCCGCGCCCAGGGAGGAAGCTACATGGCGGACATAGTATCGAACTACTTCGAAGCTCGCTCCTTTAGCATAGTTATGTTGGGTTAAAAAGGATCTTGATTGCTACAGTTGATCCTTCTCCTCCTATTCTCCCGAGCGCAAACTCTATACGGCAACTATCAACAGCCCAAAGCTGGTGGTGCCCCATTTAACCATCTATACCCTATCATGCTTTTCCTTTCGGCGGCGCATGCCATTAGTGGGCGGCTACCAATCTTGTCCACTATTACAAGTGCCTTTTGTGTCACGAACACACTTGGTTGTGGCAGTCGTAGCTGCACTATTCTATGTTCGGCAAGCATGAAGCTCCATTTTTGGCGTTTGAGGTGAGCGAGGTCTATAAACGGATGCAAGTAATAGCGAGTACTAGCCGAAGCCTAAAAGGCTAAAATTCCAATTCAGCTATGGTGCTGAAGATGCTGGTATAAATGCCTCCCATCGCCGTTGGGCTGGTTAAACTAGCGGCGTAGCAGGTATGCCACGACGCAGTGGTGCGATCGATAAAGGCTTATATATTTGTTCGAGATACTTCACCAGCTTAGACATACTAAGTAGATCACTGTAGCTCAGTAATCCTCTCAACAAATAATCGATAGCGGGCATATTTAGTAGTTATTATATATCTATATACACACGAACCCTCTCTATTCTACTCATGAAAATTATCTACGCCCCTAAAGTCATCGGATGACATCTGACGTAAACGACGTGAGATTCATTAATTACCTGAATCCAATACGGTATTTCTCCCAGACTCGAAGCTTTCAGAATTACGCTATGTCGATATAACCCACATGCTCAGCATTTCCCTCACATAACCACAACCATATCATGACAAGCGCTCCTCAATAAGCCGAACCACTTCGTCGTAGCCAGCTTCATCTGCGAGCTCCTGTGCGGTAAACCCGTCAATGTCTCGCGCAATAATTTCCATTCTCCCCATATATTCAAGTAGCATATTTACGGCGCGGCTGTGGCCCATGCTCGCAGCATAGTGCAAGGGGGTCCACTTATAGAAGCCGATCCGCAGGCCGGTTGCCCGTGTCACCTTCACGACCGACCTGAACGACTGCACGGATCGAAACGACTGGACCGAGGGTCGCCGAAAATGCCTGGGCGATTGCTCAGCTGCCCGGTCGGTTTGTTCATCAGCCTTTGCTTCTGCGCGCAAGATTGCTCGTATGATATCAGAAGATCCTCCTTTTGCAGCCAGATGCAGTGCCATGGCGTATGAGGTCCTCGCCTCGTTTTCATACTCCCGATAATCAGCACCGCGGTCGAGGAGTAACCTGGCCACCTCCCACTGCCGATTAGCGCACGCTTGGACGAGCGGTGACCAGCCCTTCCCAACTTGACCCAGATATGCACCTGCTTGCAGGAGATGGTCGACGAAAGTCAGTCCGCCGCTCTGGGCAGCAAGAATGAGCGGCGTCCTCCCTTGCTCGTCAGAAGAATTGACCATGCCAGCCGAGACGCATCTTTGGCCACATTGCACGGCCAAGTGCCCCACATCTCGGAAGCTGTCTGGCTGAAGATATAGACTTGCGCCCTTCTGGAGGAGGACCATCACTAAGTCAACATGGCCGTCTGCTGCTGCATGACAGAGAGGAGTTTTAAGGTCCAGATCTGGCGCATTCAGGTCAATGCCACACGCCAGCAGTAAGTTGACAAACGCCTCGTCGCCGGAAGAAGCTGCCAGATGCAGAGGTGTCCGGAGCAGTGCATCCGGCAAGGAGGGCCTCAATCCCGTGTTCAAAAATATTGCGGCCACATCAAGATACCTAGAAGAGTCCGGACAAGGGCTTCTGCGCTCTGGCAGCTGCCGATATTCACTGACAGAGCGGAACAGCTCGACTTCAGATTCTGTCCAATACTTCTGCACAGGAGCGTCCAAGCCATGTCTGCCATGCCAAGCACATGCTGCTGCTGCCCTATGCAAACCAGTCTGGCCCATGTAGCCTTTCTGGCTCGCAGGAGCGCCTTTGTGTATCAGAAATCTGACCATATCGACGTCGCCTCGCACGGCTGCCAGGTGGATTGCCGCATCGCCAAGCATGTCCCTCGCCGACACGTCTTCGCCAGAGTCCAAAAGATTCCGAACGGCCTGAAAATTCCTTGCTGCAACAGCTCGGTGGAGCGGCCGATTGAGAATGTGCCATCGAGTGAGGAGCGCTGCCATGTCCATCGGTTCCGCTGCCGAGAATTGATCCAGTCCGGACACAAACAGCGGAATCTCACCTCTCTTGTTTGGAATGGTGAGTGGAGAGTCATCGTATGCCAGCAACAATCTCGCGCACTCAATGTGTCCGTGAAGGATTGCCAGGTGCAGCGCGGTATTTCTATCTTCGTCGACCGCCAAAACATCAGCGCCGGCGGACAGCAACAAAGAGACAATCTTGAGTCGAGAAGGCTTGTAAACATCCTTTGGCAGATTCAATGGCGAAAGGGCGCAGTGCAGTGGAGCCTTTCCATCTTCCGTCCGGGCGTGCGTGTCGGCTCCTTTTTCCAGAAGGGCTTCGACGATCTCAGGATCCAGCACCTGGCATGCGGCATGGAGGGGAGACTGGTGGCCGCTTTTGGTTCCTTTGCTCACTTGCTGGGGCGCTTTGCGAATGAGCCGAAGTGTGCGGTCCTTGGGATACTGCTTGATGGCGGTTCGAAGAAGCTGGGAGCTGAAACTGGCCGGCGCTCCACCAGTCAGCGTGGCACCTGGACGTCAGCCAGACATAACTCACTCAGACATGATGCACCTGTCGTCCATGGCAAGGCCGAGATTACCGCTGCAATCGTAGATCGAAAATGCAAATTAGGACATTCTGTATAGGGGCAAAAGGAGAGCGCCTCGCGAATGGCTGACCGCATCGTAAGCGAGGACCCACTTTAATGCCCAACCGGGTTAGCAAGGGACACGAATACCTCGGCAACGATGATCAGTAATAGACAACCTGCCTCATAGCCTGTTTAACGGGAGACAATCGATTGCTGAGGTTGTGCGCAAGGCGATGCTAAGATAGGCTGGGGACAAGGCTCAAATTTGGTCGTCAGGGCCGCTGTCTAATCAGAACCCCTAGAGCTCATCTGGACACACACGGCTTACCCACATCTTCAGGTATCCATCCTATCTTAGGGACCGCTGCTGTATGTCTTGCATATCAAGCATCGCTACCCAGTCCGTAGTGGGTGCTGTGTCTTGCATTCGGCCGTCACATTTGTTCAATTCTGAGCACCGGGTTCAGACGAGAAGCTGTTGGGTCGAAAGTGTATGTACATTTACGCGACATTACGCGAAACTATGTGAAACTACGTCGTGAAAGATTTACAAGAAAACGTAGCCGGGATCACAAATTAACCCCAATCCTCGATATTCACCACCTCCACCTCCGCCCCTCTTCCTCCTGGCAACATCAGTCTCCCGATGTGTCCCGCTTAGTTCTGGTAAGGGTCGGGGAGACCGTTCTTGGTGTAGCAGGCCGAGTTCTGCGAGGAGCAGTACGCCATGTTGGCGCCGGGGCCGACGCGGCAGGCGGCGTTGGCCTCCTCACAGCAGCCGCGGGCCATGGCCTCACAGGCGGAGCCGCTGACGCTGGGGCAGTCCTTCATGCTGTTGTAGCAGGACTCGAAGTCGGGCTTTTCGGTGGGCTCCTGGCGGGTGTTGAGGCCGTAGGGGTCGGGAATGCCGTTCTTGGCGTAGCAGGCCGAGTTCTGCGAGGAGCAGTACGCCATGTTGGCGCCGGGGCCGACGCGGCAGGCGGCGTTGGCCTCCTCACAGCAGCCGCGGGCCATGGCCTCACAGGCGGAGCTGCTGACGCTGGTGCAGTCCTTGACCGAGTTGTAGCAGGACTCGAAGTCGGCAGCGTAGCCCTGGGCGAGGAGAGCCGCGAATGCGAGGATGGTCGCCTTGGTGAACTGCATGTTGAGGGTTTGATTTGACAAGAGGGCTGAGCGAGAGGCTGTCTGTGGATCAGAGGAGTGGAAGGTTGGTGGATTGTTGTTCGATGGTGAGAGACGAAACGGCAAGCGGAGAGCGGAATATATAGTGAAAGACGCTCGTATCTGGCAGCCCTACCAGGCACTCAATGGAAGACAAGACACGCTGTGAGATTGCCTCCCTCGGTGTCGATCCCCAGATGCTACTGACGTATGGAATACGAACACTGAAAGCTCTGTGTTGTCTCGCACCAATGAGAGCCATACCCGCCTCAACTGTGGCCCCTTCAGCCCTGCTCCTCAGCCCTCCGTCTCGTATGTGCTGTAGGAGGTTCATAGTATCACCTTTGATCTGTGCGTCTCGTATAGGTACGCATCAGGGGAGGTTTGAGAATTTCTATCATGGCAGGCACCTGTTCCAGTCTGATCTTTATATGAAGTGGCGAGTGGGTGCGCACACAACTCATGCCCAGATTATCGTCCACTCAAAATACATACAATCGGGTACATAAACTGCTCTACTGGCGGCAAGGTCTACGAGAATCTGTTGAAAAAGCAGGCGGTGGGTGCAGTTCTGACCTCGGCAGCCTCCTTGTGAGGTCACTGCCCCACAAAATCCGTAAATGTTTCTCAAAATAGGAATTCCGGGGTGGAGATGGGCCTGATCGTCCTGAATGCCTGATACGACGCAGGATCCAGCAGAAATTTGGATCTGGCAAATTCAGGGGAGCATAACGGGGCTTGCACGAAGCACAATACCGGTTCATGATGTGTTTTCAGTTATTTGGCCGTATTACTTCAGTATCTCGACTTTGCAGAAGCCTTTGGCAAGAAATACAAAAAACTTAAATGCTCCATATGACGGGAGCTGATATAGCTTGGTCATTGATATTCCAGCTTCTCCGATTAGTCAAAATGTTGGCCAGGGGCCACGAACGGCACCTTTCCCACTAGTCGGAACATGGCTTCCCGGTTGAACGGTAAAACTCGGCGCATTGAACCCATAGGCCTAATACACCCATGGGCCTCAGGCGATCTTCTGTTTTTCCGGCGGTGAAGAGTCTGTCGTCCACAACGTAACAATATGTGACGATCCGAACTGCGTGTGCCGTTTTCCGGAAGTTCCCCGGCATGCGTCCTTGTCGAAGCGATTGCTTGGAAAAACTCCGAGCAGAGAGGAGCTCGTACCTTCTTAAGAGCCTCCCGTATCCATGCTCATCCGGAATGCTGTGACTGTGTTGCGCGGGCGCTTCTGGGGCCTTCTATGCTTCGTTGAAGCAAGAGCAACGATATGTCAAGATCAGTGCGGACAGAGCCAGCTAATGAGAGACCTCCATACCGTGCGTCTGCGCCACTGCGGGAGTGGCGGTCGCCTTCGCGGAATCAAGCATTTTTTCGGTTGTACTGCCAGGGGCCCCGCCGCACACGAAGGTGCCGGGGAAGACAACCATCGAGAAGCCCGATTTGTCCACATTCTCCGCGGAAGAGGAATTTCTGATCGGCAGACAACGGTCGAGTTGGGTTCGCCTAATTCTAATTTTAGCCGGAGATTTTCTGGCAAATGGCCGTCGGCTGGCGCTTCGCCGCTCAACCATATCCCCAGTGGTAATTACTAGACACGCCGCAATCGCAAAACGACATCCTCAACCGCGATTTATGAGAATGCATTGATCCGCATGGGCGATGGACAGCGCTCTCGAAGAGTTTGTTGCGCTCTCCTGGGATTTGGGGATATTTACCTAGATGGGGCCGACTCATTATCCTGTATTCGCCCTAGAAAACTTCATGGAGTGTCCCGAGGGTACCATGAGCGGACTCGAGAAATCTGCGTTTAAGAGATGTTGGAATGCCTTGGCGAAGTCCTTCCCAGTTGAAAAATGCCGAAGAGGCTCCCGCGACGTCTCTGGGATAGCCAAGCAGGAGCACGCCGCGTGATGCAGGATATGAGAAAGGACTATTTCCGCGCCCTGCTGATCTGCAACGATATTTAGGGGCGAGGCTTCCACGTTAAAGAGTCGCTGGAGGGGATTGCGGAGCATATTGTCACATGTCACAGCTTTCAGTCAGTGTCAACCACAAAGAATGTCAAGCGCCCACAGCTGAAGCTGAAACACACAAAGCACGGTCAAACTTAGTCGCTTCATTACCAGAAAGAAGATGAAATTATATGGGAAAGACTTGGGAAGGACGAAAAGGGGAAAGAAGCTCGATGGCCGCTCATTACCTCCATGATCGTTCATGTGCGCAGGCGCTCGAGGACAGTGCTATATCTTGTTGGTTTGAAGGCATGACCAGGAGGCTATAACCGGTCTACCAACTTAATGTCAAAATTACTGTAGCTGATAAGAACGAGGAATATGGTGGCCGTCGGGCTGGGCTTAAACAGTACTATACATCCTGATAAGCATGCCAGAAACCTTTGTGTCTATTGCATGATTTGTGCACCGAGAAATGTAGCAGTAACGCCCGCTCGTGAACTAGCTGTGAATTTGCAAGGGGAAGAAAAACTCCATTTCCTTTCGAATTTCCAAAGCACTTCAGAATCATTGCCGGAAAGGCCGCTCCCAGATAGAACTGGGGATTACTCAGAGTCAGCCCTACAGCCCGAGTTTACTCCAAGCGATCTCCCGCAGTGACGCATCTCATTACGAGCTTTTGAATTTGAAGATTTCCAGATTGCAATATCTTTCGGCCCTAACCATGCTGGTTTTTTACATCAGTAGGATAAAATCAAGCTAAAAGATACTGAGCCAAATTAACATTCCCAGGGGTGGTTTCTGGAAGGAAGCAAGACAAGAAATGATGCGCCAGTAGACGAGATAAGCGCAAAGCTTACATCTACGTCATTCCCGGCAAAACTTTGCCACCCGCTCCCAGATCCGACACGGGTTCCGGGGTAGGTTATTGGAATTTGCGATTTTCTGAGGAAATGCTGCGTCTTACTCCCCGTGTTAAAGCAACCATGACGGGATGGTCAGCCGAAGGTCTCTTGCTGCACAGACGACTAACGGTCAGTCTTACAAATGTTGGATCCTTCGGTAATCTGACCCCACTTCTTGGAGCGCTTTTTCGTCCGGCCGTATTTTTAAATGTTGCGTGGTATGCCGAGCTTCGCTCCACCAAAAGTCCAGCCTGAGGCAACACGTTAGAAAAACATGGCTGTTCCAACCAATCTGAGAATCCCGGTTTCCAATGACACTGTCCAAGTGAGCATCATCGACACAGGGGCCAGGGTCCGCTTACCGCTGTCGGGTTTCATGCAGCCGCAAATTGAAGGCCACACGCATTTGGACGCGCCTACTTATTCATTCCTTATCGAACACCCTCGCCATGGCAAAATTCTCTTCGATATGGGCATACGCAAAGACTGGCAGAACCTTGCGCCAGAGATAGTGAAAACGACCGAAAATGATGCTCTTATAGAGACCCAGAAGGATGTGATTGATGTTTTGGAAGAGCACGGAATCGACGCCGCGGATATAAAATCCGTCATCTGGAGGTAGGCTATCCGTGCAATAATAGAACCCATCGACTGATCTTCCACAGTCATTGGCACTGCGATCACGTCGGAGATACAACGAGGCTTCCCAGCTCGACCGAGCTGGTGATCGGCGCTGGGTTTTTGCAAACAATGACTCCCGGATATCCTACGAACCCCTCAAGCCTATTCCTAGAATCGGACTACAAGTACGTGTTGAGGTTCGTATGGGTAGTGCGCATACTCACTGCGAGGAAGAGGCCGTGAAATCCGAGAAATTGACTTCGCCACGCACCCAAATTCCCTCAAAATCGGAGCTTTCAGCGCCGTTGACTTCTTTGGCGACGGCAGCTTCTACATTCTCAGTACCCCCGGTGTAAGTGCTCACTGCCTTCAGTCGTCCACCTGCTAAAGACCCCAGCACGCCATCGGCCACATGTGCGGCCTCGCCCGCACCACCCCCAACAGCTTCATCCTCACAGGCGGAGACGCATCACACCACTCGGGGGAGCTGCGACCTTCGCCCTTCCTTCCCCTTCCAGACAGTGTCGAGCCCTCCCCATATTCGTCTCCGCCATTTCAGCTCGGGACATTCTGCCCAGGAGCATTGATCCAGGAGATGGCTCATCCGCTGCGTTCCAGGACGAAGCCGTTCTACGAGTTGGCTCCAACAGGCATGCCCACTTTTGAACTGGAGACGGCGCAGAAGACTGTGGAGGAACTGGGGGAATTCGACGGAGACAACAATGTCTTCGTCGTCATAGCACATGATGCAAAGCTCAAGGAAGTCGTTGATTTCTTCCCCAAGCCAGCGAATGCCTGGATGGAAAAGGGATGGAAAGGCATGAGCTTATGGAGGTTCTTGGCAGATTTTGCCGGAGCCGTCAAGAGTGACGATGCATCCCAGACGCTGTGATAGTACATCCCACAGATTCTGACTGGCAATTTTGCGGTAGAAGTAGATAAAACAGGGCTCGGCTGATTGCTTTCGTTATTCGATTTGTGAGACTGTCCATTCTCCGGAAATGACTGGTAAGAGTACTTCTACTGAGAGTCCAGTCCGGCTTAGAAACGAGGAATATCCGTCGTTGAAGTAAATTCTGTCACCACGCAGCAATCCCCAGTTTCAAAGGAAGTCGTAACATCCAATGCCCTGACTTTGTCTTCTTGGGAAGCCGTCCAGCCCGGATATTCAACTGCAGAGACGGATGAAGCAGTCTTGGCTCCCCCAGTTGTGCATCGCGCTCTTTTCTCACAGCCGCAAACTCTTCTTTGGTGACACCGTCCCTCAGATGCTTGTTCAGCCTTCTGTGGTCACCGACAGTCATCCAAGATACGGGACGGCCGCGCTCTTCAGGCACATAATCGTGCCCCGTCCAAATTTTCACCGATTCCGGTAGGCTGAGAAGCTTGCGCCCGGAGTCAAAGAGATCACTCGCGCTACCCCCAGGAAAATCACAGCGTGCGGTACCGATATCGGCGTGGAAGAGAGAATCACCGCAGAAGACATTGTCTGCGAGATTACATCAGCTGTCGTGGGCGGATCAGGGAGCATATGTTGCGACAAACCTCCAATCTTGTATCCGAGATGGTCGGGCGTGTGGCCTGGGAGGTGGATTGCCGTGGCTTTGATGTTACCAATATCAAACTCCTCATCGTCACCGAAGAACTGATCAAACACGCCCCTATACTCGTTCTGCGGGACATCATACCGCCCTCCGAATAGCGTCTGCACTTTTGTAATGCGCTTTCCGATGCATATGAGCGGCTTGTGGCCCTGCCGATGCGCAAGGCGGTTCTGAAGATATGACGCTGCAGAGACGTGATCGGCATGGGCATGCGTTTCAAGTATCCTGTTGACCTTGTAGCCACTCTCATCGACCAACGAGAGTAGTGAGTCCGCCGTATCAGTAGTGATGGTCTGGGTAGCTGCATCGTAGTCCAAAACGGGATCGATAATAACAGCAGAGTGCGTAGAAGGATCAGCTACCACGTATTGCCATGTGCCTGTCTTGCGCTCAAACACGTCATGGATGGTTGGTTCCTCAGCCGCAGTAGCCCGAGTGCTTGAGAATCTCCGCCGTCAGTGCAATGCAGAGAAAGCGGGGGATACACGCACTGTGAATGGTGAAGCGGAGAAGCGCAGTTATTTGCTAATGTCCTCCTGGAATACTTCGGGCCAGATCTCCTCGGGACGAGAAGCCCAGTTTCTGACGCAGCCAGAGCTGTACGGGGGCTCCCATTGCCGGCGGTCCGTTGGTGTATAGACCGCAACTGCCTCGCAGGGTTGAAGAGCGCTGGAGCTCGGACCACCACCGTCGTCGGGGACCAAAGAAGTTCGGCTGCCGCCCGCCTGGAGAGAATAGGAGACCAGAGAAACTTCATCTGGGGTTCTTCGATAGTTCAGGTGAGGAAAGTCGCGATAGCATGGTACTTTTAAGGCAGAGCTGAGCTTCGCATGGTATGTAGGAGCATGAGGAGCCGGCTCTGTGCATCGGCGAACTGTCGATCAGGTCGCCGATAAGCTCGTCGATCAGCCCACCTCTGCGGAAAGACTTACTTGGCCTGTTCAGGAAACCAGGTCAGAGTCAGAACTTGCTCGAAGGAAGGGATTGATCCAGGAAGTCTCTGCATGTTCTCAGTCACAGGACCGGTAAAAAGTAGCCCCTCTGAGGTCAGTCGGCGATCAGTGGGTCCCTGCGGCCTTGCCATTGCAGTAGTCGGCGAGCAAGACAGACCATATTACTCGCAATACTGTTTGCCATGTCGCTGCCGGTAAACTGTCTTCCATTTTGACTTGTTCTAGAGCCTCACCTTATTCTTGGAGCCAAATTATGCTTCGCAGCGCCGTACCGTTCACGGCCTTCCCCGGCAAGCGATTGCCTAACACTGCGTACACTCTTCCGCAAGCAACCCGACGATTTGCAACAGTGCCACCACCCGCTTCATCTGCTTTTCGGCGTCACAAGGTAGCCGTGATCGGCGGCGGGAGTGCCGGGCTGACGATCAGCCACCAGCTCCAGCGATCTGGGAAATTCAGACAGGACGACATCGCTGTCATCGACCCTGCAGTGTGGCATCACTATCAACCTGGCTGGACTCTGGTCGGCGGTGGCCTAAAAAGCAAGGAGAATCTTCGACGCCCGTTGGGCAGTCTTATTGACTCAAAGCTGAAATTATACCAGGACGCTGTCGCCTCATTCTCGCCGGACGATAGCTTCATTACCCTTCGGAACGGCGAGAGCATCGGCTACGATCAGCTTGTGATTGCCCCTGGTATCGAGATCAACTATGATAGCGTCAAAGGCCTGCCCGAGGCTCTTGCCAATCCGGATAGCCTGATATCGACTACCTACAGCTATAACCACTGCGATAAGGTCTTCCAGACGATCAAGAAGCTCAGGAATGGCGCCGCAATATTCACCCATCCCACTGGCGTTGTGAAATGCGCCGGCGGTCCGCAAAAGATCATGTGGCTTGCGCTAGACCACTGGAAGCGAGCGGGTTTGTACAATGCGAACGGCCCTTCGGCAATCAAGATCAGCTTCATGACCGGCTTGCCCGCCATGTTCGGGGTTGCCAAGTACAACGCCCCGCTTGAGCAGATGCGGAAAGAGAGGGGTATGGAAGGCATGTTCCAACACGACCTTGTTGCCATCGATGGCAATTCGGCAACTTTCGCTCACCCCAATGGCGAAACCACCAGGAAATTCGACTTTTTGCACGTCGTTCCTAAAATGGGCCCGCACGCTTTTGTCAAGAACAGTGGCCTGGCGAACGAGGCGGGCTTTGTTGACGTCGACGAGCACACCACTCGCCACCGCAAATATCCCAACATCTGGTCGGCTGGCGATGCGTCCAGCCTGCCCACGTCGAAAACAGCAGCAGCGATCACCGCGGCGGCGCCGGTTTTAGTTCGCAACTTACTGCGGTCCATGGACGGCAAGGGGCCTGATGCAGTCTACGATGGTTACACATCGTGTCCACTCCTAACCGAGTACGGGAAAGTCCTCCTGTGCGAGTTCAAGTACGGTGGGGAGCCGAAAGAGACCTTCTCCGGATTGGGAATTGACCAGGCAGTTCCACGTCGTGCGTTCTACCACCTGAAGAAAGACTTTTTTCCATGGGTATACTACAAATCTATGGTTAAAGGAACATGGGGCGGGCCCAAGGGCTTCATCCGATAAACAGAATATTCTGCACCGGGCCTGTAGGCAGATGCTGAAAAATAGAGCAATCGAGTCGTATAGTGTGGACCAGGCGGCGCGAGGAAACTCAGACTCCGTTCCGGCGATCCAGATATACTCGGTCCGACTGGCATGCGCGGATGCGTCTGGAAGCGGTGCAACTCCCCCCGCCCTCCTCTCCGCATCTTCCATCCGTGTATCCTCCCAGTGCCTCCTTACCAGTCTCTCTCTTCTCTTCATCTCCGTTCATGGACGAGAACCAGAAACCAGCCATTCAATCATACCCGCTTAATGAAATCATGTGTTGATGTTGATAAGTTGAACATTCCTGGCGCCAAAGCCTGCGGTAATTAACGTACACGCGGCCCTGGAATCCCGACTATTCGCTGAACCTGCCGTGCAAACATCTTTGGCTGTGACTTGATATACAAAACTTTCCATCGCGCGGGTTGCTGATTTTAAGCTGTTCTTCTATCCTAGCTGCTGCATCGCTCTCGAAACGGTTCTTTTGTGGGTAGGGAAAAGAGCGTCAGGGCTCAGCCTGGCGGAGGACAACGTTCGACGCCGTGGAGCTGGAGTAAGGTAGCGTAGCCTGAGCGCGTCAGCACCGAACACAGTCTCCAGGAGACGGTCCAGCTCCGCCCAGATCCGCGACACGACGGAGAGAAGGGCACTGTTTCCAACGCGATGCTACGGGGCTACGGCAGATGAGTTCGGCTACGAGAACTGTGTAGTGGATAGCTAGATCGCCCATGGGGCAATATCAGGGAGAGAGAACGATGCTGCTCGCACGGATTCAACAGCGCAATCTTGCTCATGCAAGATCCGGCGAGCAGTCTTGACTTGCTCGACAATAGCACTGTCTGGGAAAAGAAGCTCACGCCGCAGCCTGCCCAGCTCCAGCCAATACCGGAGAGAGACAGCCGAATGGCCCTCAAGCCTACAGGCAATCATCTCCACCATGAGAACATGGGTGAGCTAGCCTGTCCCCCGATATCTCTTGCATACGGCTATGACCAAGCGGGTATCGCACACCATAGTTGTTCCGAACACAGGACCGTGCAGAGCGGAGAACCGGGAGCGACTTCGGATGCGTCGACCGGCAACGCGACGCCAAAAAGGTGGAGCGGGGGATCGGTAGGTTGAGCGCAAGACGCGGTCGATCTGAGGTATGTGACGGAGTCATCGCTGTTACAGAGAGGATGTAGGATAGTGCCGTATCGTGGGGAGAGGACGACGATGTACTCGATGAGGATCGAGACAAAGAGGCCACGGGCGCGCTCGGCGTTTCGACCGAGGCTGATGTGTCCCCGGGCTTCTCCCGTCATTTCCGTCTCGTCAAGCCGCCGCTACGTTCGTACCTGGCATTCCATCCCATAACATAATATCGGATCTTTGGCTTTTAAGTTCTCAGTTGCGTGTCTGCTTCGGTCCGCTCCGCCTTTTGAAGCATTACCCCTGACACCAACATAATACATGGCCATAGTCTACTGACGCCTGCACTTTACGTGTCGTGTTTTAAACATTGAGTGCAAGATATCCTTGTGCCTAACAGGCGCCCTCCATAAGTCATGCAGCCCCTTCCGCACAGACGACTGCGAATTGCTCTCCATGGGCTTGGCCACCCAGCCAATGCCTGGTAAATGCTGTTCTGTCAACGTACTTGCACATTGGAGCTCATGTTCTCTGTGCGCCACATGCGAATGACAGACATTAGGATTGCCTCTTCCGGAGCGTTGCAGCCTTCCAAACAGAGCCCGTACACATACATCTCTCAATTGCGCCAGCATGCCTCACGGTCAGACCAAATCATCGTTCGGATGGTCATCAGACCAGACAAGACCTCCACCTGTGCAACCATGTTTCAACGCATGTCCATCCTTGGCCGCCACAGAACAGTCTTGTTCTATCAAGAGCAACTTTTTTCCCAGAGCTGGATAACAAGCTCCCGTCACACAGCCCCACGGAGTTCACCTCATTCGCAAACTATTCGACACAGAGAATGCTCCGAATGATGTAGCGCTTGAAAGCGAGAAATGCGGTGGAAGCTAAGATCCAGGAATAATTTTCGTAGCTGTAAAGCCTTATTATGCTGGCTGTAACAAACAGACGTCTCGAGAAGCCTGAATTCCATGCTTAGGTTCCACTTCTCGTATTAAAGAATAGCTGGAATTTGCCTACCACTATGGTCGCGTTGCCCCACCGGTATGTTCAAATCCCGATGGCGACAACCTTACCACCGCCTAGCCCGCCGGCTGAAGTTGTGACATAAAGCATATCAGAATCTTCAAGCGTCCTGCCGAAAGCTAGCGCTGTCGCTCCAGCGATATCCGTCGAGTTGGAAGCACTGACAACGACCTCTTGGGTGCCGTTGAAGAATATCTTCAGAACTCCAACACTACTCCCGGCCACAAATGCCGCATCTTCCACGGGAACAAGATCGTCAAGGCTAAGACCTTCGGCAATGACTTCGTATGGTCCGATGGCGCCTCCTGTGATAGGGTCGATGCGGACGCGACAGAAGAGCTGTTTGCCTGTATTCGTGTAGTACAAGACCCCATCCTTGTACCTAGCCCCATTCACACCAAGCGCCATGCTTGACGACGGCGCTGTGGCAGCGGCCATTGTCACGTCCTGATGAGCAGCCTTGTACTCCCCGGTAGTGGTATCGACCAGCCAAACGATGCCGACACCAGAATCAGCTACGAGTACAGTGCCGGCTGAGCCATCCAACGTTGTGACTCCGTTTAGGAAACTGGCATTGGCGATTGTCACAACTTGTGATGCCTTGGGCGTGCCAGCGGTGAGATCCAAGGTCCAAATGGTGTCGTGGTTGGCGCTCACAGCAAAGACATCCGGAGTAAGCTCCGATATACCGTTGACGCGGGTGCTGCCGTTGAAGTAATGGACAAGCCTGCTGTCCGTTTGCGGGTGGGGGCTGAGTTCAAGGACCTCTGCCTGATATAGGAGCGTGATCAGGAGGTTGCCATTTTCCCTAACCGCGATGTTTTCGACAGAGGTTCCATTGGTAAACTCACGTAAAATGCTTGTCGTCCTATCTCGCGCGATCGCAGAGGCTTCCACAAAAGAAATGAACCAGATCGTCGAGAGGAAAATAAAAGTAAGAATCATTGTGTGCAAGTTGCTGTTTAATGAGACGGGAGATGGCGAGCTTCCTCTGTTCATCCCTCGAGCATGCTCATGACGTTTTAAAGATGTCCCTGATTCAAAGATTCAGGTTCATGTGGGGACACTAGCCCAGAGAGCATTGAAGACCTTCCATATAGGAGGCAGAAGCGAGAAGAAGTGTCGGTACGCCTGAAGCAGCTCGGAGATACGACATCTCGCTCGGTAACTCGGAAATAAAACGCTTAAAGCGTGTTGGCTTGCATCGCAGAAATATAGCAACATATGTTAAATTGTCAGTTATACATGGCTCTGTATCCTCGTAGGTCAGCCGTCAATGAAACCACGTGCAGTTTGTGTTGCTGCCCATCTCCAAGGGAGCCACGATGGACGCTGATTCGAGTATGTCTGTTCTCGTTTCAAACGAACAAGAAAAAACTTCCGCACTGATGGAAAGAGTTAGTATTGCACTGTAATTGCCGAAGTGCGCGAGATCAGTATCAGCGGAGGCTTACAATGCCGTGTGGGTGCTGCTCGACCAGTTAGAAATCTCCTATACCGCAGAAACCCGACGAGACATCAGCAGAAGTCAGAAGCCACGCTCTCTACTTATTGTCTTTTAAATAATTCGCGTGCTTTGCAACAGCCTCAAGCTTTTCCATAAGTGATATTATTCCATTTTGAGGATGATGGTCAGGTGCAGCATGATCAAACAACTGCAGTGCTGCAAGCGTATACAATTCGAACTAACCCAAAAAAAAAAAAAAATGTGCCTGCAACGTTACTAAGCTGCTGAACGTTAGCTGAAGAACAGACACAATGGCATATAGTTTCCAGATACGCTAGTCGTCTAAGCTGGCGTAGGATTTAAGCATGGTCCGCCTTCTAAGCGTGCGCAGACATGACGAATTGCAGAATTGATGAACCCCATCTCGAAATACTCGCTGACAGCAGTTACCCGAAGAGCGAGCTGGTTACAAAGCATCCGATCGATATCAGCTGACCAATTGGGTGATCCGGAAGACCATGCCTATGAAGTTATTAACCCAAAGCTTTGACATTTTTTTGCTCTCGGCGCAAAACTCCCTCGGCAGGTTTGTCATGTCTATCACTAATCAATCGCGTTTTCGTATGTACTTCTATGCGAAATTCGGTACAACGATCGCCCCGAATATACGAAAACCAATCGCATTGTTTTATCTCTGTTTTGTGAGAATACATGGAGCACGATATTGGACATTGCCGGTACAACCATTTTACCGGCGCTCAGAGCCTTGCTTACTTTGACTGAAGCAATCATTCGAGGCGATCAAAAATGGCAAGACAACCAAGTATATTTAGGGTCGCCATGTGCTTGAACATCGACCAAACAGCAACATAATTTACTCTGCCCAACGCATCCGCACAGCGCTCAAGCTTGTTCAACTCCTCAAGATGTTTTTCAGCCGCACAGAAGCTTTCAACCCCGATAAGCACATACCTGACCTATCTGGAAAGGTGATCTTGGTTACGGGTGGGAACAATGGGCTAGGGAAAGAAAATGTCCGTCAGCTGGCCAAACACCATCCTTCGAAGCTGTATCTCGGAGCCCGCAACGAAGCTAAAGCCCAAGCCGCCATCTCGGAAATCAAGCAGGAAATTCCCGACGCGAACATTATATTCCTCGAAATAGACCTCGCCTCCTTCTCTTCAATCAACAAAGCGGCCCGCAGGTTGCTGTCTGAGAACGAGAGGCTAGATATTCTTGTCAACAACGCCGGCGTCTTTGCGACACCGCCAGGCTTGAGCGAGGACGGCTACGAGATCCAGTTCGGAACAAACTACATGGGAACTGCTCTCTTGACCCGGCTGCTCATTCCTCTATTGGAGAAGACTGCCTCAATCCAAGGCGCAGATGTCAGAGTTGTTTCAGTCAGCTCTGCTTTGCACATGGCCGCTCCCAATGAGCGCCTACTACTGTCAGAAAACAAAACAACCTTGGAACGCATCGGGACCATGGCGCGATACGGCCAATCGAAATTGGCCATGATATATTGGACGCGCAGCATGGCCAAACAGTATCCAGCCATTACATTTGTGGCCATACACCCTGGAGTCGTGCGAACGGGGCTGGAAGTACCCTCTTGGACGGCTGTGCTTCTAAAGATTGTTGGACGATTCTTCCTTAGCGATGTGTCGACCGGGGTGCTGAATCAGCTGTGGGCGAGCGTCGCCCCACGTGAGAAGATCCGCAGCGGAGCCATGTACTACCCCGTCGCGAAGGAATTCGATGGCAGAACGACTGCGGCGGATGACCAGATGGCCGGCGCCTTGTGGAAATGGACGGAGTCGGAGTTCAAGGAGAAGGGTTTCTAGGCTCTAGCCGCGGCTGCTGAGGATACCCGCATTATTTGTTTTTCTTCCGAACTAAAATATTAAACCACCCCCACACAGCCTCCCCTGTGAACCCGCGGTATGATGTACAGCTATATAAATCAAGTGGTGTCGCAGCCCAGGGTCTCACTGATGCTTCCGGTAGTTCCATACTTTGGTTTGTCTATTTGCCGATAGGCCAGGACCACTGCACGTGGCCACTGTTCCGCCGCTCTCCGCTCAATCAGGAACACGTGACGGGGCGTCCAATAGGGACACAGCAATTTCAATTGAGGCTTGACTTTCGACTTCACAGACCCTGAGGCTCCTGAGAATGGAATGGTGCTGGCGGCGGGAGCCGTTGGATGACAGTGCCGATTCGACTTTCAACTCAAAGCGGCTCTCTCTCCCCGCATTAAGGCGTGCGGATCCCCCGTGAGCACCCGCTGAAACGGAGTTTCCCCGCATTTCCCCAATCCCGAGTCTGCATCCAAACTGCTCATTCTCCTGCTGCTTCCACCACCGCCATTGACACGTACTCGGAGAGCAAAATCTAGGTTCATTAACGGCTCCACCAGCCTTATGGACGACCTGCTTATCTCCCGCTCGGCCGGTACCGACGAACATCCTTTCGGCTTCACCAAGACGGGCCGCCCCCGACGCGTCTACAAGTGCCGCGACTGTTCGCGGATATTCAAGCGGAGTGAGCATTGTGCGCGGCATGAGCGTGTCCATACCCGCGAACGCCCATTTGCCTGTCGCTTCTGCAAGAAAAAGTACGCGCGAAAAGACCTTGTCACCAGACATGAGCGCTCCCTTCATCCCGAAGAGACAGCGGCAGCCGGAGACTTCAGGCCACGTCGGACTTCTCAAAGTGCTTCAACTATCTCGGTCAGGAGCAACTCCCAAAACCAGGGCCCAACAATATCACAAGCACTCTCCAGCGAGGGTACCTCTCCCGATGAGTTTTCCCAGAATGGCCCTCAAACACCACAGGATCTGGATGGTCTCACCGTGCGGAGAAACTCATTTCCAATCACGCTGTCCCGAATGATGAGTCCGTCCTTCTTCAACGGCGAGGACTTTCTCTCCTTGGAAGCAGAACAAAACTGCGACGGCCAGTATTCCCAGCCTCAAAATGCAGAACAAACGGAGAAGCAGGCTTCATCACTGCACGAATCACCACGGAGAAGCTTCTCGCTGCCCAATGCCATGGCCGATCTAGGCTCCTCACCTATGAGCGTCACAGCTGAGCAAACTAGGGTGGCTGGATCAGTTGAAGACGTCGAAATAAGCCATGCACCTCAACTCGGAAATACGGAAGCTATGGAGCAAGAGATCTTTTTCGGAAGGATGGATGGATTTTTGATGGGACCAACAACTCAACCTTTACCCGACAACGTCCCTTTCGATGTGCTTCGAGAGCTCTATTCGATTCCGGGAAGTCCGCTTGCAATTCCTCAACCGCCCACGTTTCCCTACACAATGACACAGAGAACCGCCTATCCATTCCCCGGCATAAGTGCTCAGAATGATGCATCAACCCACAATCTACCAAGGGTCATGCGGGAAAGAGTTGCCAGTCCTCCCAAGTTGAGGATAGACTGCGCTGTTCACGACAGCCTTTACCGAGATATCCGGGGCCGGGTCAAGGGCGAACTGGAGGAGAATGTGATCCCAAGGGTTAAAGAGCTCGAGAGACTTGTTGAGGCATACATAAAGTGCTTCCACTGCCACTTCCCTATCATTCACTTTGCTTCGTTGGACCTTTCAACCACTCCAGGACCATTACTGCTTTCTATATGCGCAATCGGGGCTCTGTACAGACTGGAGCGACGCCGAGCAGTGCAGTTTCACAACCTTGCGAGCTCAGCACTGCACAGCGCGGTCTCGAGCCACCCGTCAAGCCCAACTGCACCAGCTGCAGCCAGACCACTGTGGGTCATTCAAAGCTGCCTTTTACTTTCCATGTACGCTGCGTTCAGTGGACAGCCGGCTGCCGTCCTTTCCACGGTCGAGAAAATGGGCTTCTTCAAGAATGAATTCCAACTCAAACGGACTACACTGCAGAAGAGCAGACAAGATACGTCCCGACTCAGCTGGGATGAGTGGATCCTTCGCGAGTCCACGAAACGCTTGCTCTGCGGCATCTTCATCACCAGTAACCTCTTTTCTGTGACATACGGAACGACACCGGTTTTCTCAATCGAACAAGATCTCCAGTTTGAGATGCCCAGCGAGGAAAGGTTATGGGATGCGCAGACGGCTGAGCTTTGGGAAGACGTCAGGGCATCTCGAAACGCATCTGATTATCAGATCACTCTGCGTCAAGCAGTAGTGTCTACACTATTCGACCGGAAGGACCACTTCGGCCCGGCCCCATCCCAAGTCACCGGATTCACTGCCCTCCTCATTACGCACGCGGCAAACGTTCACATGTGGAGCATCCTGCAATTTGTCCAGGCCTTCTCACCTCCACTCGCGAACGATATCCTGGCATCCACCTTTTCCGCTCTGCAACGTTGGCACGCCGCTCTTGGAAATGGCCGCGTCGAAGCACCAGAAAGTGCATATTACAACAATGCGGGAATCCCTCTGGTCTTCAATTGCTACGCCCTCTTGCGCATCGCCTACGTGCGACTATTCGGTAATGGCGATATTTTCAACAAGATGGTTCTTGTGACGGACGACTTGGAGGAAATATCTGCTACAATGTCCTCATACGTCGCAGTACCACAGCCAAGGAGCCACTTCCTCACCAAAGCTATCAGCAGAGCGTACGAGGGATTCATCACTCCAGTCAGGCTCGGACATCTGCTTATCAAGAAAACAGCGGCACTTAGTTGGAGCGTCGAACATGCAGTTGCGGCTTGGGACAGCGTCTTATTTGTTTCGAAATGGGTTCATGCCTTGCAGTTGGAGTCCGCCACGCATCCACCAGACGAAGAAGAAAACAGTATAATGATGCAACTCAGGGAGCTCCTGGATGAGATGGAGTACGACTACGAGGAGAACGGGTCCTTGGCAGCTGCGGTCACTCGGGCTTGGGCGGGGTTTTTGACGGACACGTGGGTTTGGGGAGGTAAGTGGCCCGGCCTGATATCGCATAAGCTCTCTACTAATCACTTGCTACAGTCACGCCGCGCATGGGATACACGCTGATGCAGCTTGCGGCCGCTTACGAGAAATCCTATGAAGGCCTTTCGCCTTAGCATCTATCAAGACGTAATACATCCCTTCTTCTCACACTGCCTGCGTGTTCTGTGATTCCACCTCGCGAAGGAATTCTAGGAAAGCAGTCTGGCACTCTTCCGCCATTTCAGTATACTGCACAGTCAGTTTCGCGTCACACGCTGGGCTGCGGAGACTCACGATCTCATGTCCTTTGCCCTCAATAACGACAAGTCTTGCGCCGGAGACTTGCTGTTGGATTCCTCTCTGCTCCTCCACCTTGGTCGCCGCACTGTTTGCCGGTGCCAGAATCAACATCGGCACTTTTATATCCTTCAAGAACGGCCTCCCGTCCAACGTTGACAAGAATTCCGCATACCCCGCCAGTCCCTCTCCACTCTGTATACTAATTTGCTCTAACCACCACTTGACGTATCCTGGATCCGGACTGGAGACCGTTCCGGGAACTTGAGAAAGACGCTCTGCCCACCCACGGGCCCCGAACTTTCGACAAGCCCCCGGCCAGCTTTCTTCGCCCAAGGCAAGCATATTCTGCGCCGCAAGTGGCAGAAATGTCGGGCTGGAACATACAGTGATGGACAAGAGACGGCTCGGATGCCTGGCCGCCAATGCCTCGGCCAGCATGCCGCTTGTCGATTCCCCAAGGAAGTGTACCTTCTCCAGCCCGAGCTGGTCGAGCGTGTCAATGATTTCGGCCAAGATGGTGTCAAGCGAGTATTCGTAGGCATTGGAGGATGGCACGCTCGAGAAGCCGTGCCCGCGAAGGTCACGTCGGATGACGCGATATTTGCGGGCGAGGATTGGCACCCAGTGATACCAAAAGGATGCGTGGCGGCCGAAGCCCGGCTGAAGGATGATGGCCTCGCTGGGCTTCCACGGATCGGTGAAGTCATCGAGAACGTAGTGTGTGGTCTGCCCGTTGGGATGCTTGATGAACGTGCGGCCTTTGGAGTCGATGACAGGTGACATTTTTGCTGTAGTATTCCCAAGCAGGGTGAATTGCGAGTTGACATTCCTTGGGACACACGCATGTTTAGATACGATATGACCTCGCACACCCCACTTCACGTACCCCACGCCTCATTTTCCCCGCAGAAATGTATTTCGAAGGCTTCGAGACGGCAAGAAAGATGACAGCGGCTTGCCGCAGGTTTAACGCTATCGGACAGGTAAATTTATTGTCTCAATATGCGGTTCCAATCACTCCGGCCCTCCCAGAAATCTATACACACTGCTTGCATCCTTCTCCCTGATCTTCGGATCTTCCGCCGCTTCTTGGTACAGCGCCAATGCGGCTTTGCCTGTCGTCGGCCTCGCGCCCAACTTCTCCGCCATGTCCACCGCCAGCCCGATATCCTTGGGCATCATGAACATTTTGAAGCCACCTTCGTAATCTCTACTACTCGGCGCTGCAGGATCCACGCCAGGCACGGGGCACACCTTGTCCAGCATGAACGTGCTGCCCGTCGACGCCTTGATCACCTTGACTAAGTCGTGCTTGTCTATTCCGGCGCGAATGCCAAAATTCAGCGCCTCTGCCGTGCACAAATTGACGACGCCGGCGATGTAGTTGTTCGCGATCTTTGCGCCCAAGCCGTTCCCCAGCCCGCCCAGGTAGAAGACTTTCTCCGGGCTACCCATCATGGCTACCACCGCATCCAGCCGCTTCCGAAACGGTGCATCTGGAGCTGCGCCCACGAGAAACGATAAGTTTCCGGCTGCTGCTCCTGGAACGCCGCCAGAGACCGGTGTATCCACGTATGTCCCGCGACCAGCCTCTGCCAGTGCATTGCCAATCTCCCTCGCCGTCTCGAAGTCGATGGTGCTGCACTCAAGCATCAGACGATCTCCGCTTGGGGGCGCAGCGATCACGCCGTTCGTCTCATCCAAGTACACAGCGCGAACATGCGGCGAGGCGGTGACGATGGAGAGAATGGTGCTGGCATGCTCGGCGACGTCTTTGGCGGACTTGGCCACGAGCACAGGGCCGTGGGACTGGTGTTCGGCGGCAAACTTCTCGCACGCTGCTATGTTGAGATCGAAGAGGTAGAGCGGTGTCGCGGAGGGGATTTTCTTGCGGATGTGCGACGCCATCGGGTAGCCCATGGCGCCGAGGCCTGCTCAACGTTGCGTTAGTTCGAAGAAGGAGACATTCAGCTGAGAGCCGTGTCACCTATGAAGCCAAACGCTCCCTCCGCTACGTTTGCATTTGTTCCCGCAGCCATCCTTGCCGTTGTTTGATGGTGTGATTTGGTGCAATAGCTCTCTTTTCCACGCTCACATCCTTCGAAGTGCTGTCTTTTGTCCGTACTTGGGGAAAAGTCTCTGCTGGACCCCAAAAGTGGGACCTGTCGGGCTGCAGCCCTTTCGCGGCAAGCTCAAGCAGACTGTCTGCCGAGAGAATCTGGGGTCGTCCCTGATGCACCGATGGGGTCGAGATATGGGGCCGGCGGGGTTAAGCTTACCCCACATATTGCCTGTTCGAGTCTACCGCCGGTAGTCGTTGGCGTCAGCCCCTCTCCTGCCGGCAATTTCGGATATCTGCCTGCTGAAGGAGCTACAGTCAATTGTAGAAGCTGGATGAAGCGGGGTTCGTGTGGTGGCTTAGGGTAAGCAGCTACCCCAACGGATTCAGTGTTCACGAACCCCAGAATCTGGGGATGAGAGAGGGTGATAGCACCATCTGGGTACCCTTTCGTGGGTGAGTTCATTATTATCGAAATAAGGTCCTGGGGACAGTTAGAAGACGACAGGCACATGTTTTGGCGACCGTGCGCAGACATTTCTGCCGATCTACATCTCATAGTCGGGCAGCTCTCAAAATAGGCTTTGTTCCTGGCCGGAACCATTTCACGATATCAGTTGTAAACGCGACTCCGAACTCCGTTGCTCGTAGGATTTGGGCCGCGAGGAAACCCCGTATGAAGGGTGTGGATACAGTTAGTCAGCTATCGCGGATAAGGGCGGTGTCTGCTCCTCTCTGCCCCCGCCTTCCTCTCAAAATCTTCATCACTCAGCCCCGCGTACCGTGTAGATTCCCGCAGCAGAGCCACAGAAACGCAAATAACTATTAGTTGCGCGACAATGGAGCCGTTGCCTCACTCAGACGCTTCGGTCCAGCTTCGACTGCTGGATGGTGGCAGTCTCATGGCAGAGATGAACAAACTGCATCAAGGAGCGCCCAATTATAGGTTCCGAATGTACGATTGGGCATTTCATATATACCACCCCAAGTTAGACCGTCACGCTCTCTGGGACGTTGGAATTGATGGAGTACCACTCCCCACCCCGCTGTTCATGTCGGCAGACTCTAACACTACCAAAAGAATCCCGATGTTTACCCTGACTGGGTCCAAGCCCATATTTTCGAAGACGTCCATCCAGTCGGCCCTCGTATATCACTCCAAGAGCAGTTGCAAGGGCACGGTGTCTCCTCTGCAAAAATAGACTCTGTCCTCTTCAGGCACGCGCCCGCACACCCATATGAAAAATCAGCTCCGGCTAATGCTTCCATAGCCACGCTCATTTTGACCATGCCAGACCCATCAAAGGCATTTTTCCCAACGCAACGGGATACTTTGGTCCGGGCACAAAGGAACATTGCACCCCAGGGCACCTCCGGGATCCGGGACTGCAATGGGATGGCAGATTCTTTGACCCGGAGAATGCCACCGAGAATTGGAAAGAATTCGAAGGGCCGTGGGTTCCGTTTGGTCCATTTGAGAGGGCGATGGACTTCTTCGGGGACGGCAGCTTTTTCGTTGTTCAAGCGCCTGGTCATATGCCGGGCAATCTCTGCGCAGTTGCTCGAGTAGAAGGAGGTAATTGGATTCTTCTCGGCAGCGATTGCTGCCATTCAAGGTATGTAGTTATATGCATGTCCCCGAAGTCGCCCGCTCACCATATCTAATAGGGAGCTTCTTGACGGAAAGTTCGATTTTGCCGTGTTCGAGGCACCGAACGGCGTAAAAATGTCCCTGCAGAGCGACATACAAGCAGCGAAAGGTACGATAAGTCGGATCAAGCAGCTCGAAAACCTCGGAGTGCATGTGGCTCTCGCTCATGACATCACATGGATCAAAGATGGTACAAATGCTGTTCTCATGGGTCTTTTGGACGGGGGAATGATGGCCAGTGTGGAGAACATTCTGAAAGGAGAGAGGCCTTGATACTAGCCAGGAACCGGTGGCGGGTCCGACTTCCCAAATTACCTGTGTGTTAGCATAGATTTCCAAACCGAAGAGGGCAAGTGCAGTGCGGGGTATCATGCCACAAGTGGTTACCATAAAAGAGCTTCGCCGCACCATCAATTGTACAGATCACTGGCTCCCAAGAGTTGCTTCCTCACCGCGATCCCAACATGAAAAGTTCTCTTCGTATTGGCGTCATTGGCCCTACAGGCTTCATCGGCTCACACGTCTGCGTTGAACTCATCCAACGCGGACACCATGTCATTGGCATGTCACGCAACCCTGAGGCTATCGGCAGCCACGAGAAATACACGCCAAGAAAAACAGATGTAGATGCGGAAAGTATCGATGAGTTGGCCGAGGCATTCAAGGGCCTTGATGTCCTTATAAATGCCTGGGGTCCACATACTGTGGGCACAATCAACCTCATATACAGTGAGTAGCTGGCGTTGTTTGGAGGCTTCAAACACTCACGTGTTTCAGTGCCATTTCTGGAAATCACTCGCAAGGTTATCTTGGCCGCCAAAGTGTCGAAGCTACCTTATCTCATGCAGGTCGGCGGCACAGGAAGCCTTCACATTCCCGGGAGGGGTTCCTTCCAGTGCACTGCCGAGACGACAGACTTTTGGCTGGCTTACCGTCGTGGCATTGCCGACAGTGAAGCACACACTGCTTACATGGAGGACCGTTTCAGTGATATTGGAGATGTTTGGCGCAGATATCGGAATGCGCGCACCGCAGCCCGCGAAGGAAAGGAAACAGAAGCAACCAAAGCTGTCATCAAGCAGGTTGAGGATCGCATCCATCAAGGCGATCATGCAAAGAACTTTGTTCTTGGGGCCAGAACCAGCTTCATGTTTTTTGACAGCAACACCTCCTTTCGCTGGACCTTCGTTTCCCCGCCCGCCCTGTTTCGCCCTGGGAAAAGGACTGGAAAGTACGAGGTTGTGGAAGACTATCTTCCTCTAAAAGGTGATCCGATGGACGGAAAGGATCTGGACGGACGCCTTCGTGGTATCTCGGTGACGGACCTTGCCATCGCGATCGCAGACGAGACAGAAAAGCAGACCAAAGTGGGCAAACACTGGGCTCCATGGGGTGACTTGTCCAACGACGAGCATGCGCCGTGCTACATCAGTCTTGCCGATATTTGAAGACAAACCGTGCATGTACATACATTCCGCAGAAGCTGTACGTAGGGGATAACAAACTGGGCCATTTCTCACTGCGCAACACTGCATCATTTACTCCAACCCAAGCCGGGCAAAAACCGTTCGTGCCCCGCACCCGCGCAACCCCCCGGTCCCCCACGCGCTGCAGTCGTTGCCCTCTACTTTTGTGCCCCGCCAAGTGGCTCAGGCGAACGGGCGTTTCGAAAAATTCCGAGTATCGCGTCATGACCCAGGGCTGCTTTTATAGTTTCTGAACGCTCCACGCCGCATTTGCATCCATCGCTCGACCCTGATACTTTTAACACGATGGCCCTTGTCTCCCTCCTGCTATTCCCTATAGTCGGTTTTCTTCTGTACCATGTTTGGTCGCAACGTCGTCCGAAGCCGCCGAAAGGCCTTCGCGCTGTTCCCGGCCCTGGCGGAAAGCTTCCCATCATCGGCCATGCACATTTACTCAAGCCCGAGGGCTCACAGCGACAGTTCATGCAGTGGGCCCAAGAGTACGGGGAGGTTTTTTCTTTGCAGCTCGGCTGGGATAATTGGATCTTCCTCAACAGTCCGGCTGCGGTGAAGGAGATAATGGACAGACAATCTGCCTCCACATCAGGCCGGCAGCCAATGCCTGTCGGAGCAGACATTATTTCTGGCGGCATGCGTTTTCTCCTGATGACGTATAGCCCGCGATGGAGGCGTCTCCGATCTATTGTCCACAAGCTTTTAACTCCAAAAGCTTCGGACACCTTCAAGCCGAGCCAGGAATTTGAAGGCAAGCAGCTCCTCTTCGACATCTTGAAGAAGCCAGAGGATACGTACAACCACTGCAGGCGCTATACTACGTCTGTGGTCATGACGTCGACTTACGGCAGGAGAATTCCAAAATTCGTTAGTGAATGGCCCGCGATTTGAGGGATGCATACTGATTACGCCCAGGATTGTGAGGATACCCGAGAGATTTATGGTCTCATGAAGGACTTCCAGGACAACATGCCGCCAACAAACGCCTTTCTTCCTGACCTCATTCCTCCACTGGCCAAGCTGCCTATCTGGATGCAGTGGTGGAGAAAGCCTGCCCTGGCTATGCAACGTCGACAAACTGCAATTTGGACCAAGTACTGGAGCTCTCTCTTGAAACAAATAGAAGAGAAAAAAGCACCAGAATGTTTTGTCAAACACTTCATCGAAACGGACTACCAGAAACAAGACATTGGCGAGCTGCAGGCTGCCTGGGTTGCCGGATGTGAGTTGAAGCCCCTCCTGGCGCCTGGAAACCGCTGGCTAACTCGAGGTAGCCATGATTGAAGCTGGGTCAGAGACGACATCAGCAACAGTGAACACCTGCATCAAGTACCTTGCCGCTCATCCAGAGGTACAAGAGCGCGCCAATGCCGAGCTCACGGCCGTGGTGGGCGACTCGCGCTCTCCAACATTCGAGGACGAGGCCGCCCTCAAATACATCCGCGCCATCACGAAGGAGGTGCTGCGCATCCGCCCCATCACAAACATTGGCACGCCGCATTACACCACCGAGCCCGTCCGTTTCAAAGATTTCTGGATCCCGGCCAACACCGTGGTCACCATCAACCAGTATGCCATCCACTACGACCCAGCACGGTACAAGGACCCGGAGGCGTTCCGGCCAGAGCGCTACCTGGGGCACCCGCACAAGGCCGGCGTGTATGCCGCCGCGGCTGACCCATACGAACGGGACCACTTCAGCTTCGGTGCGGGGCGCCGAATCTGCTCGGGCATGCACTTGGCGGAGAACAGCCTCTTCATCACGCTCGCCAAGATCCTCTGGGCCTACGAAATCAAACCCCGCACCGGCCCAGATGGCAAGCCGGAGGTGCTGGATCTGTCGGACAGCGGGTTTGAGCCGGGCGTCAACACTCTTTCGAAACCATTCGTGGTGGATTTCAAGCCAAGGAATCCGGCGAGGGAGGCCGTAGTGGTGAAGGAGTGGGAGACTGCGTTGAATGAGGGGTATATGCTTGGGGACAGGAAGGTCAACGCCGATGGAATGGTGGTGGGGTAGATGCAAGACTGTAAATAGAGCATAATTCGCCCGAACAAAATACGCATATTCTGAATTACTGAGCATGTAGCCTTTGTGCAGTGTCGACTTTTGATCGCTTGTATCTAATGCGCCGTGCCTGTTTCGATCAATGGTGGCTTATCATAGATTGAGACGTGTGAGGGGTAGCTTTGAACTCAATCCATCGCATTTTTCAGTCTGCACATTGGCAAGAGGCGTTTATTGATAACTCTCTCGGGGTATCACTGAGCATGGAAACATGAAGAGAGCCCGACACATTTGACATCCAGTATTCTTCGTTTATTCGGCATATTCCGTATCTCGTTATTTCGAAAATTTCCCCATACAGAGTTCGTCCACATTGGCACGATGCACATTCATTTCACTGTCGCCGCGATCTTCAGATAGTCTGCGGCAGGACCGGCGTCAAGCTTTGCTTTATACCTCGCAGTTTCGGGCTCCTCCGGCTCCTGCTCCTTAACATTGTAGTATTGCGTGAAGTCGTGCTGTAAGGCATATATTCCCTACAGTAATATACTCAGCCAGCATCCTTGTAATAAATAAAGATAAAGAACTCACCTTTTGGAATTCCTTGGAGAAGTCGCTGTCCACTGCGGCTTTCTTCAGAGCAAGCATAAAATCATCCTCGTCTCCAATCGTCTCCGGATCCTTCCACAACCTCCTGAGGTTTTCCGTAGATATGGGGTCACTGAGAGTGCGCCATTTCTCTGACCGGATCTCGCTGTATTTATCAAGAATCGAGTCATCCGCCTTCCCTTCGTGAATACCTGCGAGGCAATCATAGAGACCACCGACATCGATAATGCCTCCAGTGAGTCCCATGCCGCCACTGGGGTTATGTCAGGAATACTCAAAGTAAAGCCGGGGGCGCAGTGACTTACAATGGGTTGCATAAATGTGCGGCATCCGCCGCCAACAGAAACCGCCCAACTCTCATGCTGTCCGCGATGCGCTGGTGGACCTTATAAGGGCTGATGTTGACAATTTTGTACTGGTCAGGCTTGGGGTTCCCTGGCAGCATCTTCTCAAACTTCATCGGCTGGCGAGCGAGCAGCTCCTCGTGTGTCAGGCCAGCAATATCACCGTATGTGACCCGGTACATTCCATCCTTTGAGATTTTGGCGGCCATGTAGTAGTCCTCCGGGTGCACGATGAAGTTGGAGTCCCACCACCCGAATTGGTCGAAATCGTAGTAGACCTGTAGGCTGTCAGCGACCCAATCGTTCACCTTCAACAACGGGGAATCTCACATTAGTAGCAACGATCTGCTCATCCCAAGTCCTTCCGGGGAAGTTCCAGTCTCCGAACAGGTTCCGTCGGATTTGACTGTTCGCGCCGTCACAGCCTACAATGTAGTCGGCCGAAAATCTCTTCCTGCCTTCGTTTTCCACGTCCACCTCGATCCATGCCTCTTTCTCGTCCTGGCCCTGGGAGAGAACCTTGTGGCCGTATTTGACCGAGGCATGTGGGTGCTTGACGAGATGCTCGTAGAGAATCTGGCTGACGCGCTGCAATGACAGACAGATCATACGGTCAATCGACACCATATCGCCGTTATTCAGTCCGGCAATGAAGGTTCCATCCGGCTTCCTCCAGCAAACACCATCGGGTTCAAATGCCTCAGCGCGGAGCTGCTTTATGATGCCTGCACGCCTCAACTCATAGACAGCCGGGGGTGCGTAGTGGGTTGCTCGTGGGGAGGGATCCAAGTCATGGTTTTGTTCGAGGACATCGACCGGGATTCCTCTGTTGGCAAGGAGGAGTGCAAGGAGTAGGCCCGAGGGCCCGGCTCCAACGACAATGACTTTGTTGATGGCCATGTCAACTTTCTTCTTGCAGGGGCTGAAAAGACACAGTCAGTGATTGCGTTATGGAAATGGCAAGAGGTCCCGATGCATGGTGTAGGCAATAAAAAAAAATAGTGACTCTGTATTTAATGCTCGCCAAGCCAATTGGAGATGCAGGCTGCACCACCCTGCGCTCGATTAGCCACGTGTGCGGGGCTAGTGTGGGGTATCTCCGTCTGGATATTGCGGGGGGGAGATTAGACACGGAATCCCGCCTGGAGCTTGGATGAAACACTTGCCCCAGAGGCCATCGTAGCCGCTCGAGAATTACCCCTCATATCCTGTGAAGCGCAGAAAGCTTCCCATCAACGAAGTACGCCTCGCGAGCACGAGCACGGGAATCCAGTAGACAAACTCGGCTGCTGAGTATATTTGGCAAGCCGATTCCACTTGAAAGCTCCGGATATCTTTGACTACTTGACCTCTAAAGGGCAATCCATCATGCTTCGCCCGTCCGTACTCGGTGACGCGCCTGGGGGCTTCTATGCCTGGCTAGCTGGCATCATCATTGCGCCAGTGCTTTTCGTCTTGCTCGCATACTTCTACTACGTTCCAACCTCGATAAAGGTAAATCCACTCTATGGTGTCAAAATTTCCATATCAACTGACCAAGTAGGACTCCCGGCGGCGCCACCTTCCGCCTGGGCCAAAAGGTCTTCCTTTCATAGGCAATCTGTTGGATCTGGTCGAATCAGATCTGGTGCGCTACAAGGTCTGCGAATGGCATCAAAAGTATGGAGAGATTTTCTACACCAAAATCGGCGGAACGGATTACATCTGGCTGTCCTCTCCGAAGGCAGTCAAAGATCTCATGGACAAGCGCTCGTCTATCTACTCATCACGAGCACGTCTGCCTTTGGCGCAAGACGTTGCGAGCGCTGGCCGCCGTCAGCTATTTCTTCCGTACGGACAACTATGGAGGCAGATCCGGAAGTACAGCCACTCGCTCCTCAGCGCAACTGCCGCCATCAAATACCAGCCTATCCAAGACTATGAGTCCAAACAACTCATGAATGAACTCCTCGAGTCCCCCGAGGACTTCTACCAGATTAACCGCCGCTATGCCGCCTCGGTCATCATGTTGTCGACCTACGGCAAGCGCATTCCGTCCTGGGATGATCCGTTGATCAAGAAGGTTTTTACCGTCATTGATAATCTCACCGAAATGACTGCACCGGGGGCACACGCGGTTGACAGTTTTCCCTCACTCGCGTCTTGGCCGCAGTGGCTGCTTGGCAACTGGCGCACATTCGGACAGAAAGTTTTCGAGCATGACAGTAAGGTCTACCTCGATCTCTGGAATGCGCTGAAGGAGGAGGTGGACCAGGGCATTGCGAGAGACTGCTACTGCAAGGACTTCTACTTGAATAACCCCGCAAAAAACGGCATCGACGACCTCTTCGCTGCTTACTCGTGTGGAGGTCTGGTTGAGGCTGGTTCGGAGACTACTGCCACGACCTTGAACAACTTCCTGCTCTGCATGACCCTGTTTCCGAAGGCCATGAGAATAGCGCAGGAGGAAATTGATCGCGTCGTGGGATGCGACAGGCTGCCGCAGTGGGAGGACGAGAAAGACTTGCCGTACACGAGAGCTTTGATCAAGGAGGTGTTGCGGTGGCGTCCTGTCAACAAGTTTGGCATGACGCACGCAAGCTCGGAAGATGACTGGTATGAGGGCTTCTTCATCCCAAAAGGCTCCGTTGTCGTTTTGAACTGGTGGTGAGTCAAGCTTGATGGACAGCTACTCTATCCCACTGACTTTTGCAAAGGGCAATCCACATGGACCCTTCCCTCCATAAGAATCCCGAAGAATTTGACCCCGCACGGTATTTGAACAAGCCACTGGGGGCGGCAGATTACCTAAACTCTGCTGATCCGTACGAGCGAGACCACTTTACCTACGGTGCAGGCCGGAGAGTTTGTCAAGGTGTACATCTTGCGGAACGCTCGTTGTATATCAACATCGTCCGCACACTGTGGGGATTCAATGTCTCTAAGAAGAGAGACGATACCGGGAAAGAGATTGAGCCTGATATGGGGATGGTACGCGGGTTCTTGTCCGTGCCAAACCCTTTCGTGACGGAGATCAAGCCCAGATCAGCCAAGCACGTAGAAGTGATTCGGGAATCGTTCAGAGCGGCGGAGAAAGAAGGTCTACATTATTGACGAAAAAGAACAAAAGTGGATTATATGATTCGAATGCATATCGCAAGCTGTTCAATGCCAAATAGATAGTTGTCAAATACCATTTTTAGCAGGGGGTACGGTTTCGTAAGCCTCGGCCCAAAATGTTTCGCCCATAGCCGCAAGCGCCTTTTGGCTCTCATTCGGATATTCAATCTGCTTCCGGAAGAACAGGTCTCCGATGCTGAGCTCTACCGTTTGACCAGTCATAGTGTCGTCCCCTAAGAATGTGTCGAAAGCCTTTAACACAGTTGTCATTGGCGTGATGTGTTCCTTAGGGAATTTTGCCAGCATATGTGGAGGACAAAGGTTGGTTGGAACAAAGGCCGGACAAATGCAGTTGACGGTGATGTCCTCCTTCAGAAATACCGGCCCACAGGACCTGGTTAATCCGACAAGGCCATGCTTTGCGGCACAATATTGCGGGTTGGTGTCCATAGGGCTGCGCTGATCAGTGACATGTTCACAGCTCTGAAGGGCCGACTTACTAGAACCCAGCGGCAGAAGAGGTGATCACTATCTTTCCTTTGGGATTCGGACTCTTTCTGGCGTAATGCTTGAACAGCCACACTCCTTGGAAGACGGCCAGAAGATCAACCTCGACTGTCTTGAGGTTGAGCGGGCTTGGAATCCCGTTTTCATCCAATGCTTCATCTGCCTCGTACAAACTTTGCCGGTCATCGATTCCCGCATTGGCAGCAAGGAAATCAAGACGGCCCCCTCCCCATGTGAATGCTGTTTGGAATAGGGCGGCTTGCTCGGCATAGTTTGAGACGTCTGCTCGATGAAACTTCGCATCATCACCAAGCTCAAAGGCAACTCTTTCCCCTTCTTTAGCGTTGACATCCGCCATAACGACGCGGTAGCCCTTGGAGAGGAGATGCTTGGAGACTGCGAGGCCAATGCCTGAGGCGGCACCGGTAACGATTGCAACGGGTTTCGACATGGCTCTTCAAGATTGCTTGCAGTGATCGCGTTGGGTTGTTCGTTACTATCTGCCTCTACATGCCGAGCGTAACCTCTTCAACCCAGGAGAATGCGGGGTTGTAATGCGTCCCAGTAGCAACGGATAGAGCCGCGACATCACGTCGACCTGTTTTACCTCCGAAGCTGTCTGCGCATGCCCCCTCCCCCCTCCCCCTCCATGCGGGGTAGACAGGCTCACCGTTTCCGCTTCCCCCAAATGCAAACCCACCGCCAAACCGCGCACCTGTACCCAGGATGCAAGTAGCCAAGGGACCGATAATTCTTCTCTTTATCTCATCTTTAGAACTTATCCTCGCCTAAACTTGCTCGACTACAGCGTGTGAACATGAGTCAGTCGCGTTCAAGTTCCTTCAATAGTGTCCTCCCTGACGTTGTCCATTACGCTCTGTACCTTCATCTTCCTCAATGTAGTTATCGACAGCAGTCGAATGGCTTCACGGTTAGCAGCCACACTGCGCTTAGCGATAGAAATGGAAGGAAGGAGATGCACGCTTTTCGACCATGGCGGTGTACCTGGCGAATAAATATTATTGATTGAAATTATCGGCTGATTAATTCAGCAAAACTTCTGAAAAATGTCACCATCTTGTCTACTCTGAGTGCGAGACTGGAGACTGTGGAAGGAAGCCGTGGTGCCCTAATTTTCTTCTATTGGCCACCGTTGCACCTCCCCCTGTTCATAATAAGCTGCGCGGTGGTCTGCCGGATAGCGCGGGGTGAGATGTTACATCAACGGCTTAACAGCAGGAATGGTCCCGCTTATTCCGTGATGGCCTCAAAAATAATACAGATCAACCACAGAGTAGGACGTGTCATTTCCGACTCAGCTCATGATTGCATCAAGCCCCAAAAGGTTGAGACCTTCGACCTCAGCGCTCACGGGATAAAAGTCGCAGCGTCCGTTGAAGTACTCTCGCCGCAACCGCTGCCACATCGTCAACCTAGCCACCGCAGCTTCAACCCCAAGTGTCGCCAACCAGCTACCTTCAGGGCAGAGATTCAGTCGTCACTGCGTCATAATAGGGGTTCGGGGGAGAAATATGCTGGCAGTTAACAATGGAAGGTGCCTTGCTCGTATGCGCCGATCTGCAGCCGACCGGCCTCGATGAAAAGCTGGTCCACACAACGTTGCAGGAGCTAGGTGGAAGGTTAGACACTAGAAGCTTGAATTCGGACTACACACGAATCAGATGACAGCATAGTCAACAACGCTAGTATCTACACTAAAGCGGTGTCATCTGCAAATCAATACGAAAGTCGCCCATCCTGGGTGCAAATACGCAGCACAGCAGATGAAGAAGTACGAGCTGGAAAAGTGCGGCATACGGGGGTGAATTTGAAGATCGTTTTAAAGATCCAAGGGTGCCATCATCTCGCTCGCAAAGACTGTCGGCGCCCAGGTGGGTCAATTCGGTATAACTTGCAATGCGATCTGATTGGCCGGGATCAGTGAGAGAGCACTCATCCAGGACAGAACTCCCGCACGCCGTACTCGCCCAACGAGAAAGCCTCCAAGCAAATGTTTCGTTAAGGGCTTCCGGCTTCATACGACAAAGTGTCCGATGATGCTTTGGAAGGAGCATACAGAAATCATGGGCACGACGAAATCACCGCCCTGTACCCCTTTACGCTGTTTGGTACAATGCAAGATAAGGCTCGTTCGGTGCTTTACAGGGCTTCTGACGACACTAGTGTTCCGACAAAAAAATTGCACCTCTGTGGTAGCGGCCGGCTAAACCCGTGCACGGCCCCCCTAAATGTCAAAAATTTTCCCAGTCTCACAAACTGCGACGCCGACCACCATCCCGCTCCCTTACCACGCATTGCAAGAAAGCAAAAATGAATGCGTCGGCCGGGAATCGAACCCGGGGCTCATCGAAACTAAGTTTAATACCCGGGATAATCCTGAAAGGAGGTATCCAGACATATTAACTTGTCTTGGCAACGATGAATTTTACCACTAAACCACCAACGCGTTGCTCCTGATTGATGGTGACTGCAAAAGTTAATAGTTATATATATTAATATTTGTAAGAAAACAACCACCAGCTAGGCATGACCTGGACCGGAGCCGTCAAACTAGTATTTTACTGCAGTTCGGTTTCCTCAGTCATATTAATTTATAATAAGATTACAGCATCAATCTTAATAAATTAAAAACAAAAACAAAAATAGAATAATATAACGCATAAAAGAGCGTATCTAGGGTTTCGTCTCTGAATCCTATTAATTCCGTCACCTTATACTTTTCAAGTTCTAGTATTTATAGCTTATAAACATTCTTAATATCTTTATTCCTGTGCTCTTGAAAAGTACGTAGTACCTAAGGACCCACTTTTCGATCGTATATCCAGATTCCCTTCGCGAAATTCTGCAGATAGCCTAGAAGAGCGGGTGACCTAGGATAGTTTTAATTTAGTTGTACAGAGTCTAACACATATTCTAAAGACATATCACCATACACTTCTAAAAGAAAACTTTAATCCTCAAGATAAGCAGGGTTAAGGATATCTGGTTCGTCTATTTATATCTGCAAGCATCTGCTCTCTGCGTAAAAACTGTTATGGTCTGGAAGCCCAGTAATG
>JAJJID010000378.1:0-39691 GCA_022204955.1 Macrophomina pseudophaseolina | reverse complement strand
TGCTGGATAGATACAAACATTCCGCACAGCACTTAGTATACATAGCTTGCGCAGCCGGTATCTACACTATAGTCGCTCTCATTAAGGTGCGTCCGGACAAAGGAACAAGTTCCTGTCGGTGTGCGTGGCAGAGCAAGACAGAGGAGAGCAGTTATTTCCTATGCGCAAAAAGCATAGCGACCTCCAAGCGAGGACGTTCGGAACTACGGATCGCTTCCTTCCCGCCGCGCCTCATCACCGGCCTATCACTAAGATCTGGGCACCGGACTTATTGAGACTAAAATCATTGTAATAGCTGGATATGCGGCGTAAGAGCTAGGATCTGCCCTTACCGAGGCGAGCTTAAGCTTGCTGTAGCCACAGCACTGATCACGTCTCGCTAGGACCAGGGATCTAAGACGTGTTGGTCTAAACCCCTCTGCTTGAGGACACATAAAGATGATAGTGACTGAAAAGTCTGTATTCGCTCTGGAGGCTGAAGTGCGCCATTGGACTGTCTAAGAAAGAACAACCCGGCACTGTCTACTCTTCGGAGTAATAACAAAGAATTGTTCGGGAAGCATACTCTCCGGAGTAGTGCAAGGCGCAAGTCTCGCTTCTGGATAACGCAAGAAGAACAATGCACTGGCATAGCGCAGCTCCGTCTCCGCAATGTACCTGCCCAAACAGACCCTAGCACCGGTACCAAAGGGCGTGAAGGACATCTTGGCACCCTCCGACATCTCCGCCCCTGACAACCAACGGTGCGCGTCGAACCTGCAAAGCCGTCAGCAATGATAATATAATTTACCCCAACCACCGTTATTTTCTTAGTCCGGGGACTTGTATGGACGCTCACTCTTCAGGATTCTCCCAAAGCGCCGGATGCCGATGCAGCGACCACGCCTGTGTAGACACGACAACAGAGTCCGGTATATACATATCGCCAATAGTAACACCCCCCGGCGGCGGCGATCGAGGCAGTCGACCAGGGGCAGCGCCGTAGAGTCGTAGTGTCTCGTTAATCACGGCGGTTAGGAGGGGCAGCTGTTCAAGCTGCTCATCCGAGAAGCCTGCGCACCCACTTTCGTCGGGCGCGCAGTTCCTCTCCGCCTCGCGCAGTTCCGACAAGAGGTCGCGGTGCAACTCTGGCCGCGAGAGCACGCTCCAGACGAGGAAGGTGAGTGAAAGGGCGGTGGTATCAGTACCGGCAACGATAAGGCTGCGAGCCTCCCGCTCAAGTACGAGGTCAGATATAGTGCTCTCGCTCTTCTCTGCCTCGGCGAGGATGCCGGTGAAGATATTGCCGGCGCCGGCAGTGCCTCGCTGGCGGCTATTCGTAACTGCCTTTCTGGCGAACTCCGTGGTCGTTTCTTGCGTGTTCAACAGCTGCTGGAAGGAGGGTAGTGGGATGTGTTTGAGGAGTCTAGCAACAGGTATCTCGGCGAATATACCGCCAACCTTGGCTACGCGCTCGACGGCCTTGATATAGTTGCTTTTCTAGACTATGTCGTCAGCGTGCGCAGTAAGCTAGGGCCAATTTTCGGTTTTGCTGAATTCTTGACACTGCCCTTCAATAGCACTTACCTGCCCGGTTTCAAGCGAATTAAAGCTCTCACCGAATGAAATAAGTGAGCTAACATCCGCCGCCATTAAAATCCACCATTTCATGACGTCAACCTCACGTCCAGGATCCATACTCGCGTCATTCTCCATTTGTGACACGGCACACCACGCCTTACCCTTGATAGCTTTCCCCCAATTCCTCCGAATCTCGGTCTTTGAGAAAGCCCTAGCCATGAGCTTGCGTCGGTCGGCATGAAACTTCGGATCCATCATGGTAAAGAGCGAATGATTCCTCTCGTTGTCATCCGTGTAGCCCACGAACTGCTTATACCAAGCCGCCTTGCGAACACCATTCCCGAAGCGGTGCAATTCGCGGAACATGGCAGGGTCGCGGGTGTCAATCATGTCGGGCGCGATCCTCACAGTATCGCCATATCTTTTGTGCAGTGCATCCACGAAATAAACTTGCCGCCCTCTGATTGTTGCGTACTTGAGCGGCAAGTTGGTAAAACGAGCATACCAGGGGCCGGGTACCTCTTGGAGCGGCCCTGTAAGACCGCGGATGATGATCTTGTTTCCGAGGCTTAGAACTGCCGAACTGATGGTGCCACCTGTGCGTTCTCGCGGGGGAATAGTGTATACACAGAAGAACGTACCTGAAGGATCCAAATGGCAAGGGCGATGGGTAGTCCGAAACCGATCCCAGTACCCATATTGCTGAAGATATGGAAGGGTCAGTTGAGCGTAGCTTTTCGTCGTTGTCCTGAACACAAGCCGTACTTATAGCCCCCCAAACGACCAATGTGAAAGATTGTTTGTCCATTTCAGCACGCGGAGGCTCGGACTTCTGGAGTGCCGACACACCTCTTCCAGCTAGAGAGATGTGGTCCAGCTGACTATTGACTTGGGGGGAACGTATGGGTCCTGCTCTGGTGCTCTGATAGGCCAGGGCACCGCCGCTCCACACAAATTACACCAACTCAGGATCTATGATCCAAGCGCCAGCATTCGGCTGCATTACCCCTCTTTGAACGTGTCATTTGTTGACCCTCCGTGTTGCTAAGTGTTTGACATGCCAGTCGCAACAAACCAATAGGAGCCTTGATGTGTAGATCTGGCCTATCGGAGCCCGGGGTTTCGGCGCCCGATTCGCCGTCAGCTTCGCCCGAGAACAATAGGCCGATCAAGTTAGCATTGGCGATATTTTCAGGAAGAATGGTGGATCTGGGTCGGTTTGGCTTGGGTAATAGGTCTGGCAACAAGTTTTCTCACATGGTTCGGTAGTCCCTATAATAAAGTTTGTCTACAAACCTCTTCTATCCAATCGAACTTTCGCAACCCGAAAAGCAGTATCTTCCGTTCTTATTGGACGGATGCAGATCGCGCCCGGGAATATCGTCGGATCTCCGGAGCACCGAAGAGCCGAAATGCTGCAGTAATCAGCGCGATAGCCCCTAAACTCCTAAATATGGCGATGCACCCGGCTTTGAAGCGCAGGTCTTTGCCTTCGCCCTAGATGATAAAACAAATTAAACTGCTTCTATTCTGCTCTGTCTTAGACCGACTCCGTCGCCTTAATGTTAAAATTGAAGCCATAGAGTCTCGAACATTTCAAATCATCGATGTTTGGAGTGTCAGCATGGAGTTTCCTGCTATGGAACAAAATGTAGTAGTTATGATGCAATGGTTTATGCGCCGTGCGCATTAGAATGCCGTCGATATTTCCGTACGTAAGCCATAATTATGAGCGAGCTCATTGGATCGCCGCTCAACTATATCTCCTTCAGCGCAAGCAACTTCGCAGAAGGACCAGCTCCCATTGGATCCGATCAGGCTGCGATGTCTTGCTCTACGGGGTGTGTGCACGTATGCGCTTCTCGCTCTCTTCGCGGCCTGTTTGTTCTGTTCCCTTCGGGCTTGACGCAGGATCCTTGTTCTGCGCGCACAACATCTACGTGTTGCAGCATCACACCCAATTCTCATTAACGAACATGTCATAGTGACGCGTCAACGCAAACGCGATAGCCTGGCGGTATAAAGAGTACAGGACAGAGTGCTCACGCGCCCGAACATGTCGAGGGACGATCACGGAAGAAATCGCCATTCTCTTCGACCGAACGAACGTTGTATCTCAGCTTTGGTCAACGCCCTGAACTATGGCCGAAAAGGCATGGTATCAACGCTTACATAAGATCCCAACGGCACGCTGACGGTTGGGCACAGGAAGAAACAACAAAAATCCCGGTCTACACGCTCGCTGAGGGTAGGTCGCAGAGAACAGGAGATTTACAGAGGAACACTCCCATATTAACAGCTCGACAGGTCGTCCATGCGATGACCCTACTACGAGTTTACAGATCCGAAGCCGCTTCGGTGGTGGAGGCCTCGCGCTTCTAGAAGACACTCAGTTGATTGAGACGCTCGCCCATTTTGCACGCGAGAGAATCCCCGAACGGCGAGTAGACTTTTTTTTTTAAAGCCTGCCTAGCAGCCAGCTCACGTTTTCTCTCACACAGGGTAGTGCACGCGAAGGCTGCCGGCGCCTGGGGTGAGTTTGAAGTCACGCACGACATTTCAGATATCACCTCTACCGCGTTTCTAAATGGTATCGGCAAAAAGACCAAGGCACTGGCCCGCATTTCAACTGTTGCAGGAGAAAAGGGCTCATCCGATACGGTGCGCGACATTCGTGGTTGGGCGTTGAAGCTCTTCACCGAGGAGGGAAACCAGGATTTTGTGTTCAATGACCTTGTAAGCCTTCCTTTTCCGGGACGTTTTCCCGGCGGTGGCTAACACAACTTTAGCCCGTGTTCTTCATACGAGACCCGATCAAGTTTCCCTCGATGAATCGATCTCACAAGCGTCACCCGCAAACGAACGTGCCCGATGCCGACATGGTAGGCCGTAATGTACCTTTGCCATTTGGACGATGATGCTAACTTTAAAGGCTAGTTTTGGGAGTATGTATGGCGCCGTTCTTACTCTTCGCTTGTTAACCGTCACTCCAGCTTTCATAACAACAATCAAGAGGGCATCCATTGTCTGATGCATCTCTTTGGTGGACGCGGAGTCCCTGCTTCTCTCAGACACGTCAATGCTTACAGTAACCATACATATAAGCTGGGAAAGCCGGTAAATTCTGGGTTTTTACTGGAGCACCAGGTGTTCGCTAATAGAGACAGGACGGCTCTTTCAAATATGTCAAGATGCATTTCAAGCCAGACTCTGGTGTAACCAATCTCTCGGCAGACGAAGCTCTCAGGCTGGCAGGCGAAGAGCCTGACTATCACGTCAAAGACCTCTACGACGCGATCAAACGTGGAGATTACCCCGTCTGGACACTTTATTTGCAAATCATGGACCCCAAAGATGCAGAGACATATAGATGGAACGTTTTCGACATGACCAAGACCTGGCCGCATGCCGATTATCCACTTCAACCGGTCGGCAAGCTTACTTTGAACAGAAATGTAGGTCTCCTCACTGGTACAGATAAGGCTCCATAGACACTCTGCTAACTCCGATCACAGCCGTCCAACTACTTTCAGGACATTGAGCAAGCTGCATTTTCGCCATCCACCATGGTCCCCGGGGTGGGCCCTTCGGCCGATATTAGTAAGTGATTAGCGTGAAAAACCACAGCAAAGCGTTGAATGGATGATGGATTGACTAAAACTGTTGCTCCTGGCTCCTATAGTGCTGCAAGCCCGCATGTTCAGCTACCCCGACGCGGCCCGCTACCGTCTGGGCCCAAACTATCAACAACTGCCCTGCAATACCCCGATCACTCGAGTATACTCGCCCTATGAACGTGACGGCCCAGGAACTATCAACGGCAACTACGGCGCGGACCCGGATTACGTCCGCTCGAGCTTTCGGCCGGTCCGTTACGGACCGAAGGATATCGCTCACGATGAATGGGTCGGCCGGGTCACTGCCTATAGCTCGGAAGTCACGGAAGATGACTTCGTGCAGGCTCGAGAGCTCTGGAGAATCATGGGTGAGGAGGAAGGACAGCAAGACAATTTCTTGCGCAACCTCAGTGGCCACGTAGGCAAGGCTAGTCTATCAGTGCAGAAGGAGACCGTCAGTACGTCAAGCAAGTCTTTTCCAGCGCTAAATGAGAGTTTCTGACTAAATTTTGCAGAGATGTTCGGTAAGGTGGACAGAGATCTAGGTCGCCGGCTCGAAGAGATGCTGAACAAGCGTGGCGATATTTGAAGTTGGCTCGTCGGAAGCATGTTTATGGAAGATCACGTAGGCAGTACCGCCCGGTACATGATGAGAGGTATTGGTTAATGTCTCGGATATAATAATAAACTGATTCGGCCCGAGCGCATTAGTTAAGCCGAGTTAAGCTAGTCAAATCGATCAACAGCTTCGGTTTATATTGCCTCGCGAGCTTCCCCTAATCACTAGCGGGTGTTTCTTCTTCGTTCAGCTAACGAATTGCATCATGTCATATTATGAGCACCACGCGCGTGAAGAAGCTTCCACAAGCCTGCTGTATATGTTGCGGGTCGGCTCGTCTGATGAGGCCTTAAAAGTTTCGCATCGAAGGACTGGAGCACACCAGTCTTGAGAAATTCCGAGTAAAGAGGTTTTGAATGCCTGTGCTATATACTAAGGGGCGTAGAAACCGTTACAAGTTCAAAAGCGGCTTGTATTATCCCTACGGTGTGTCCACATCGGCTGGATAGGGTTGATGTGCAGCTTGGCTGGGAGGCAGGAAGTCGTATGTTGGATGATATTCAATCCGGGGTTCTCTGAAAGCCTCCCTCGCTGGAATAGTCGCAATTTGGTGGCTTTAGGTGATGCAAGGGGATCTGCCTTTGTTTCCAGAGGGTTTCAAAGACTCTTTTTTCTGGCAGTCTCCCTAAATGCCAAGTGTTCAAATCATCTGCCAGCCTCAATTAATGCTGACTGACTTCATCACAAGACTTACATAGCATGGAATGACATGAACTAGCTACAACTCAAACTCTAGTCTCAATAATTAACGTTAGCGGACCGTGTGACCTAAAGAGACCAGCAGACCAGATCAAAGATAGATTTACCTACAGTAATTCTACAAAATGTATGGTGACATTTTTTATAGAGGTTACAGAGCGGCCGCAGGTATTGTCCGACCAGGAATGCAATCAAGACGTCACTAATGCTCTATTCATTTCTTCCGCAGTTGTCATAAAATGAGACTTTGCGATCGGATATAGCGGCATTGCTTCGGCATCGGTCCGCCCCCAAAGGAGCGGAAAACCTTGTGAGACAAGTTACAAGGAGCTGCTCACGACGAGAACGCGCATGTGTGCGAAAAGTGCTGATGGACTGATCGAGATGTTTAAAAGGCAATCAAAATGGGACGGACCTAGTTCTCGTTAGGCATTAGGAGGACGGTTGTGCTGACCATAAGTCACAAATAAACGTGTTTCTTTCCGTTTAATATCAGAATAGGAACCGCTTAATAATCTTCAAATTGGTAGCGCTGATGTATTCTACTCTCCTCTTTGTCATGCTTATCATATCCATCCTTTCGCCCATGTAGAATTGCCCATTTCCGCGTCTCTGCCACTGGCTCTCGCACTTCTCTGCTCGCTTTCAACTTGCACTTCAACTTCAACAACTACCCCTCCGCATGTATCTTTGTTCCTCGTATTCGAAAGCTCGTCCAAATCCACATCTCCAGCACAACCGTTCGGACTGATTACAAGACTGTCCATCTCCTTAGAGGCTCTCTCAACGATGACAGGAAGTTTGCCAACGTCCCCAGTAGTTTGACTTGTGTACGTTTTCTGTAGTGTAGTAGGCCGGCCTCGTGAAGAATTTGAAGAGTTCGTGGCTCCGTAGCTGATAAGTTCCGTTGGCTCCGAGGTGAGTGACCAAAAGCGTCGGGTGAAGAGCGGCCGCAACATGGGGGCGTTGACAGCAAGGACAGCTATGACTGTCTCCCGAATGCCCCAAAGGTTAATGGTGACTGTGGATGGGTGAGACCCTAACGTGACGATTACGCGGACGATGGCGGCGACGATGACTAGAACTCCGCCAAGCAGGAAACAACCCATCACAATTTTCTTTTTCAGCTGAGCATGGACATTCCAGAGGAGAGGAATCGGCACCGAGAGGAGCGCTACATCGGTGGCAATGTTGAGAATGGAAACCACCGCAACATTCTGCGGGTGAAAGGTGCATTCGAGGCTTGGCTGTGGCCTCACTTGCCAGTTATGTGTGAAAGGCCGGCAGCTGAGAACGATGGTCGAGAACATCGCCACATAACTTGCAAATATGATGAACGAGAGCCATCGAACAAGCCTTTGCTGCCAGAGCCTGATAGTGAGTCGCCCACTACAGGAGGCGTTAGCGGATTTGCAAAACAGGCGTGTCAAGGCGAAACGCACTAGAAAAACAGCATCATGGCCTTCATGCTCCATATCAAACCTGGGTAAGAGAACCACCCCATGAATTCGAATTTCGATCCGATTCCAATGCTGTCAATCTCCGCTTGCGTCATCGCATCGAGCTGCTCCTTCGTGAATTCCACGGCGGTCCCATGAAGAACTGTCAACGCTGTCAGCGCATATCTAGGAACGAGGACGAGCTCTACCTACAAGCACGGTCTACGACTACCCCATCAATGGTAAGGAAAAAGACACTGAGTATTGCAAAGTAGTCGTCTCCGCAAAAACCGCTGAGACCGACTGTTCGTATTCGGACGAAAAACCGAAGCGCAAATACTAGAACACCAATCCCGTACAGAGTCCACACTTCCGGGAGGAACTTTGCGCCTTCAGTAAGCCACCTTAAAAGATCTTGAGCGGGAAACTCACTTCAGGATTGTCATGTACAGGCGCCATGGTGGAATGCAGGTACAGTGGAGGATGCGAGGAACTGTAGAGACAAAAAGGAGAACTGCCCGAAAGCTTACAGACATATTTCATAAAAAGCTTCAAGTGCGAAAGTGGTACCCGACCCGCTCATCGAACGTTTGAGTCAGGAGAAGACGTGCAGCACTTCCGTTTTGGTGTCAAGCGAAGGGAGCCATGTGCACGCACGACCCTTTTGGTGGCTGAGGCCCTTGCAGGTCGGGTTGCTCCCTTCGGCTTCTCCAACCATTTGATAAGTTAAAATCATGCCGGACGCCAGTCGTTTGGTGCTTGCGCGCATCTTGTATGTGCGAAAGTCCTCCTGTCGGGTAAGGAGCACCGGGGTGGCGAGGTGATCAGATGCAGCAGATCCTTCCAACCCAACGGATGCATCTCCGCGGCAATAGTCTTGAAGTCTACTTGCTGTGCGGGGTCCGAGCCCAATAGAGTGGAAAAAGCTGAATACCACTCTGCTATGATGATCGGAGTCTGGTGATCGAGGCACAAGCCATTCCGGAGGTGGAGAGGCGAGCAGCAACGGAAAAAAGTCACACAAGACAGTCCGAACGACTACGCCAAGATTTGGGATTGTGAAACTGAAGGGCCTTCTGGACTCGGATCTGCGCAGAGAGAAGAAATGATCAGCGATAACCGAAGGCGATCTCAAGGAAGATAGTTCTGTAAACACGCCACAAGCCGACAGGTGCGACAGCATCCGATGTGGAACGCAACAAGTGTCCGGGCAGACGTAGGTTGAGGTAGCTGTCAAAGACGGGTTGAACGGAAAAACCAACAACACACCAGCGTGCCGATCAACCTTAAAAGCTTATTTTTTCCAGCCCCCGGTTCTCAGAGGAATAGGGGCGCGCTATGCCTTTTTCCGGAGCCATCACACCGATAGTGTGACAGGAATAGGGTGGCCTTGTCCATGTCAAACAATAATGGGTTTATGTTGAACACCTCAAAGAGACAAAAGGCTGCTCGAGGTACTTCGGTGGCCTTGGGCGGAGTTCTCCCACAACTTTCTTTGCCCCTTCTCCATCTCCAGTGTATGTTTATCTGTCTTACCACACCTCGGCTTCGGACACGCAGACACGTAAGTTTCAGCCACACAGATCCAACCGCGGTAGAAGTTAAGCCACATAACCCTAGGCCCCACAATGGTCAGACTTCGCCTGTAGCTTCTCACAGCTCTGAAGTGATGCTATTACCTTCCATGAGGAGCTGAGCCAATCATCTGGACGTAACTCATCAATCTTCCGGGGCCTCCACATCTAGACGGATATGCCAACTTTCTATGTGTACATTTTGCCTTAGGCGAGGTATGGCTCGGCGTTTTAATCATCTATCGCGGCAGGAATACTAGTGCGACTCGTCTCTCAAATACATCCTTGATCCTCTCGGAGGTGGTATTGCTGCCCAAAATAGAACTCAGTGGACTTCGGCTACGACTAGAAACTACCGTACAGCAAGACGACTTCTTTCTCCAATCGAGGTTCGTCAGCACTCTGATGTGGAAGAACCTTACACATGTGTCGGAGTGAAAGGTATACCGACAAAGTCGATATGCCGCATGACTCTAGGCAACGGGAGTAGGCTCGAGCCTCTGAATGCTACAAGCTTTCGGTTCAATTGCCTCGCAAGCTTTCTTCAAAGGTCCTAAATTTCATTTCCATCGAGGTCGTTGAAAGATATTTTCAAACTTCAACACTTTGCCTTAGCACCTGTTCTCTGAAACGGTCTCCATCTGCGGCAAATAATGAATCTTTATCCTGAACCGGCTGTGGATAGGGATCTGTCTCTCTCCTCATAATACTGTCAAAGTCTGGATCATGTCCTGGTTGGACTGTGGTTGGATCGCTTCTGCTCATGTCAAATGAACGAAGATACCATCTCTGGCCCTTTATTCCTTTCAGAGCCTTTTCATCTTCCATGGGTAAGCCTCGATGATGACCCTCAAGTTCCTGGAGGGAACTCCTGCGGGTGACGCGCGCAACAAAAAACCGGGAGAAGACCACTAGTGAACCGCCAAGAGTGTAGAGGAGAATCTCAACGCTGTTGTACATTACAAGGATGGCTTCCTTCCAATGGAGGTCCCGCTCAGCTTGAGGGAAGCGGCTTTCCCAAATTCCATAGATTGCGATTGCCCTGTCTCCAACGTGAGCATGAGGATTAAACCAAAAGGGGGGCTGAACATACGACGCTGCTGTCCCCAGAAGATTCCCACAGAACACTACCTGCAGAATTCTTCTCTCACGGCTGCTGAGACTGACCATGCGGATGATTTTGAGAGGGATGTAGACTAGTGCCAGATCAATTGCAATGGCAATTCCGACCCACGCTGTCTCAAGTCAGCAGAAGGAAGCATATTAAGAAAGAGTGCCTTACAATATCTAACAGCATTAAAGTCCGCGCACCACTCCCTTTTCACGGCATATGTAAAGTTGCTCTTTACCGGCCGGCACTGGAAGATCCAAACAAACACAACAGCGAATCCGAGTCCGAGCATAATAATGCATACAGAATATATGGCACGGCGAAACAGTTTGAAATTGAACGGTACTGCAAATCAGGTCAGACAGAAAGATGGGCTTCATGATGACGCATGCTTACTCAGATGAAGAAGTGTAAAACACATCGACATCTTCACCATTGCTTCAAGAACGTAGAACGACGCCCATGGAAGTGTCCACTGGCAAAAGTAAGTACCAGGGCAGTCCATGTTTTTGTGGGACTTACCCGCCAATGCGGAATGCGCCATTCCATTTTAACATTCTTCATATGTAAGCCGGCGCCGTAATGGTGAAGCATAAGTTGACTGGTCCAGAAAGGGAATATGAGAACAACCTGCTGGTGTTTAGTGATTCTAGCGTGGCGCTACAGATGCAAAATGATCTCACGGCCGTTACCGCATTCCACCAGCACTCCAGACGAAATATACCGAACCTCTTCCACTGCGCAATGACTCTCCCACACATGATAATGACTGTAGATCTAGTTTCAGTACGAAACGTGCATTTTACGCCTCCATACTTACGAGAAAATGCATTGCATATGCACACCAAAGCCAAAATCGCGTCATGCCTGACCCGCACGACAGGCGCATCGGGATCATAGGCCTTGTATGCAGGCGTATTCTCGAGCAACGCTCGGTACTCTGACGAGCTCACAGAGCCCATGACGAATTCACAAGAGGAGCAGAAATCCTGTAGAGGACGTACAGAGGAGTTTCTCAAAGATAAAAAAAAACATAAATGCGGCCCCGCATGCCCTCCATACCCCGTGACATTGACAAAAAGTTTCCGAATCCTCTTTGCTGTCAACGGGCCGAATACCGGCACGTCTACCATCCATATCGCGTGGAAACAGGCCGGAGTCTACGCCACGTCGAGACGCCATTGGATATGATTCATGTGCTCAGGTATAAGGTTTGGTGGGAGGAGAGCCAACGCCGCTTCGTATTCTCGCTTTTGCGTCCGACAGCTCCGGGTGGAGAGCGCGTCCGCCGCCCAGCGCTTATGCGAAACGTGGCGGATAACTAAACCCGCCAAGGTTTTCAGTTAAACGATCCGAAATTGTATGCGCACACAGTATTCCACGATGTTGTTGCGCCCTCTTGGGCCGCTCAAAAACCGTACGAAGGACGGCCAGAGCAAATCAAAGCGCCGGGTAGTAGTAGGGTGTAGAGGTTACGATTGGTCGAGACTGTTACTCCATAATTACTCTCTTCTAGCCGGAAGCTGCTATATTGGAATAAAGGCCAATAAAATTTGTTTTCCGGCCTTTGTCGTTCGCCGGACTGTCTTGACGTTAGTGGTGTACTTGGCATCTCATGCAGTGCATTGTCTAATCTTTTACACGAGAGATCCCGCTCCAGTTCAAACATCACCAGGTGTAAACTACGAGTAGCAAAGCCTAAGCGACAAAAGCAACATCACGTAATTCACAACGATTGAAATGCTGCGGCTAGCCATGCCGTGTTCACCTTTCGCTTTGGGGACCGAGTCGCAAGGTTCGGCCCCTATTCCCAATAGCGTACCAGCGTCTCCACGATCTACGGCAGATCAGCCGGACCGTCGCCGTCCCATGCCGAGCACACTTATTCAGACGACATGAACTGCATGAAAAATGATTCGGCAAAAACGTAATTCCAAATTATAGGTGAGCTCAGGACTTCTAGACCACAGCAATCAGTTCGGCGGATGGTGATGAAGACAGACTTCCTTCAAAACGCCGCCTCCGGAATTTTCAAGGGCGTGCGCAACAGCACCGTCCCATCAAAAGACGGCCTCGGTGGTTTCCCCGCGCGGATGTTGAACTGCAGAGATTGGTGAAGCAGCCGCGGACTGCCTAGGGACGCATCACGCTCTCGCCTCCACCTGACGAAATCCTCCTCGCTCGTTCCATCTTTGACGTGCCTGTTGGCAAGCCTATGTTCTTCAACGGTCGCAAAGGGACGAGGTTGCCCTTGTAACCCCCCTTGGTCTCCATCCTGAACGCGATCGGTTGGTGGGTAATCGTGGCCTGTGTACAGTCGGAAGCGTCCGGGAAGAGAAAGGAGCTTCCGTGTACTCTGCCAGAGGGTGCTTGCAGAACCCTGCGGGAAATCAGTGCGCGCGGAACCGATGTCCGGGTTCAGGATGGAGTCGCCGCAGAAGACGTTCTCGCCGATAAGGTAGCCGACGTGGTCGGGAGTGTGGCCAGGTAGATGAAGCACGCGGGCCTCCAGCTTTCCTATGGAAAATGTCTCACCATCGGTGAAGGTGCAGTCGAATGAATCCCGCCATTCCTCTTCCGTCATTCCGTACTTGTTGGCGAAAAGGGCTTGCACACAGGTAATATCCTTCCCAATGCACACTTGCGGAGCGGCTCTCTGTTTCTTGCGCAGTTGCGTTTTGAGATACTGGGCTGCAGTGATGTGATCGGCGTGGGCATGAGTTTCAAGTATGCGCTGGACAATGTAGCCATCTTCGGCTATACTGGAAAGGAGCGTGTCGGCAGATGTTGTTGAAATGGCATTGTTCGCTGGATCGAAGTCGAGCACAGGGTCAATTATGACTGAATATTTGCTCTGAGGACATGCAATGACGTATTGCCATGTTTTGGTGACGTGCTCAAAGTATGAGCGAACGATCGGCTGCAATTTGGAGAACATGATTGAGGAGCGAGTCCGGTAACACGGGATTTGATTAGCATCCAAACTATCGAGATCATCATCTTTTTATTCGGAGGTCTTCGTAGCCATATATTGACGGTGTGCTGGCATCCCCGGCCGGTGCGTACTACATAGCGTCGGCGATTGCCCAAGACACCCTCGGCGATCTGATATCGGCGACCAATCTTCTCCTGAAGTCCTCAACTCGAGGCGCTCAAGTTTCCCTGGACTACCTCCCAACCGTAGCTTATGTTTCCAAATGTCCACTATACCCTTCCGCATCTCCTTGCCATTCGCATCCCGCGTTGAGTTCGCATTTATCCAAGGCAAAGTCCCTCGGAGATGCTTGCCACGTCTCTTTCGTAGCTTTTCTAGACCGTACGTCCACAATTATCTAGATCTTATGCAGCAGATGGAACAGCAAAAGCTTACCGCCTTCCCAAAACCACGAAGATCAAAATGGTTTAATCCACCTTTCCATAACATTTGCATTAATATCTTGCACAAATATTCCCGTTTAAGTACAAACAAGATCAAACCTGGCATTATCCAAACCATTGCATACGGCAGATAGGACTTATATAGCGACATTCCCGGCAAAGTAAATTCAAATTGGTGATATAGGGGAATTTCTACTTGCGTTGTCGGTAGATTTGGGTTATACCCCCCGTCTTCTGTGGATAGAGACCCGGAGACGCCCCAAAGGGTGAAGACTTGAATATGAAAACGCTCTAGTTTCAGTAACTCTACCTTGAGGTGAATCTGTAGATCTGCGGTTCCCAAGCATTGCAGGTAAACGACATTTTTCAAATCTAAATTTTACGCTTAGCCAGTTGGCCAACGGAACCAGGCTGCACCATATAAGCTACAAATTGCGTTTGGTCACGGATTCATCCACTTTTCTTTTTTTTTTTTTTTCAATGTTGCGAAATGAAGTACAAAATTATTATAGATGATTTCGAATTGGATCATCCCGCAAGCAGACATAAAAGCTTTCAACCCATCATCAAACGCACATAGAAACGTTAATCGTCAAATGCAGCAGAGGCTACTGAAACGGGCCAGGTCATAATATTCTGATCATCATGTGAAAGGGGAACAGTCATTTCTTTCCGGCTCTTTTCAGTGCCGGATTCCCTTTGCATCTTCAAGATTCTCGATGCGGAGCTCAATCCCCTTCTGATTTTCCTCATCCAGCTCGTCAGAGTGCGGTGCTCCAAACAACTTGTCCATGTCCTCAAGCGAAAGACCCTGGAGCGACCCCTTGTTAGTAAAACTATTCTGGAGCACACCGCGTAATGGAGATTTACCTTCGTCTCACGAATGCACCACATGGCCCAGAATCCCATGCAAATCATCAAAGACCCGAAGAAGAAATATGTTCCATACCCGATGTCACTGATCATGTACGGCGTTGAGCGGCTGACAACGTATGACCACAGACGTTCATCAGCAATAGTGATGGCCATGCAGAGCTGCGTACGTCAGCCAGGCAAACGTCAACCTTCTTAGGCAATACTCACAGATCGGATGTGAAGAGGGTAGATTTCCGAAGCGTACAGCCATGTGATGCCTTGCCACGAGGCGCAGTAAATAACACCATACAGGTAGACACAGACCATAGCGAGGTAACCCCATCCGGAATTTGTAACCCCGCCTTCCAGAGGATCCGCCTTCATCACATAGCCTCCAATGTAAAACTGCCGGCCGTCGTCAGCATCGAGATACTCTGCACACCTCGTCCACTCACCATTGGCACCGCTCCGATGAATGCACCATAGATAAGTCCCTTACGACGGCCCAGGTAGTCCGCTACCCAGAAGGAAAAGGTAATCATGCCAACCGTCTTGGCCACGCCGTAAAAGCCGGTCGCGAAGAGTTTCGTATCTGTGCCTTTGATACCGAGCGTCTCGAATATCCGGGGCGAATAATACCTGCACCGTCATCAGCGCCCCTTCAAGATGGAACAAACAGACCTCCTTACGTAATGATGTTGACGCCGGTCATGTTCTGGCACCTGCGAGACGTGAGCACCGCATCTCAACGGCAAAGCGCGCACAGGGGGGACGGGGGCGAAACGCACATCATCAGACAGACCCCGATGGCGATCCTGTTCCTGACGCCCTTCTTGGCCAACTGCTTCAGCTGCGACTTGAGCGTGGGGTTCCTGCCGGCCAGCTCCGCCTCGAACGCCACCTCTGCCCGCATCTCGCCCATCTCGCGCACGATGTACGGGTCGGTGGCGGGCAGGTTGCGGATGCGGCACAGCTCGCGCTCGGCGTCCTCGAAGCGGTCCTTCTTGACCAGCCAGCGCGGCGTCTCCGGGCAGAAGGGCGTTACGAGCAGCATGATGATGCCGGGGAGCATCTGGATGCCGATCGGGACCTGCCACTGCGTCATGCCTTGTTTCGGTATCAGAAGTCTGTTTTCCTTTTTTTTTTTTTTTGTTTTGTTGGGAAGGAGGGGGGCCAGGTACCATCCGGGCTGATCGTGCGGTTGACGACGTAGTTGACCCAGAATCCGCACATCTGAGCGCCTTGCGAGCCGATCTCGTAGAAGCCGATGAGTCGACCCCTGATGGAGGGGGGCGCGACTTCCGCGATGTAGCTTTAGGATCGTGTCAGTGTGTGCCAAAGGCTGTTCGTGGTGTGATTGCGTACATTGGGATTACTGGCGCCGTTGCACCGATTCCTATTCCTGCGATGGCGCGGCCGGTGATGAGAGCGGCGAGCTCGCCTGTGGACCCAGTCATGAGGGCAGCGCCGACCATAAAGAGGCAGATGAATCCGCAGAGGGACCGCTTGCGTCCGAAGCGTTCGGCGAAGTAGTAGGAGCCGAGAGCGCCGAAGAACATGCCTGCTTGGAAGGCTGATAGGATGTTTGCTACGCTGTGTTAGAAATGCAGACAGCAGGAAGAAGATTGGAAGAGGTACAGGTGAGGTCGTTCAGCTCCTTTTCCGACAGGTTGACGAGGCCAAAGTCTCTTTCAAACGATGGCAAAATCAGCGTGCCTCCCATGACGGAAACATCGTAACCTGTTAGGCAGTCAGACGCGCAGCTACAGTGCTGAAGGTCTGTGTAACGTACCCAGCGCAATAGCTCCGAAGCACACCGCAAGGCAATATACGTGCACCTTCCAGTTCTTGACTTCCTTAGGGTCAGTCACTCGAATGCTGTCTTCTGCCATGTCTGAAGAAAGTAGGAGTTGATAAGGAAGCCAGAGATTCCTTGTAATACATGGTCCATTTCCTTTAAATACAGCACTTCTGTGGAGGTTTATGTTGGTCGAGATCAACCACGGGGCCCGGCTGATCCTGGGGAAAATGCGGGGAAAGTCTGGGCAACAGATTCTGAACCCCTGGCCGCGGGGAAGATGCCGTGGGTTCTGTCAGTTCGCCCTTACGTGTAAGCATCTTGTATCCAAGCGTAGTGAACTCCTGCGTTGAATGCAAGTTTTGCTTCTCTTCGAATGTTGGCCAGTTCCCAATAGAGAGCATTCATTTCGTACTTCTGCGATGTACATTGGAACCACGAGCAGCAGCATAAGAGCACCGGAGATGGTATGCTACAGCGTAGTACGTCGAACTGGACTGAATCTCACCCATCGCGCCACAAGGTCACAAGTATTGCTGCAAGGGCGGAGCACCAGAGTCTTGCTCCGTCTTGGAGGCTTGGGAAGTGGCGGCCTTTTGTACAGTGTAGTGCGTTCGGACGGATTGCTCCAGGTCACTGGTGAAGGGAATGCTCCGTGTTCCGCAGCGCGGGTGTATCCCGAAACGGATTCGGCATTAGGCCGATGCCAAGGCGGGTTGATCCCGAATCCTAGCTTTCGTACATCCCCGGTCTGCGGTAGTTGCTCGATAGTTGTTTTATACCCTTCTCCATTGAATAAGTCCTGGAATGCCGTCAGCAGCGATGGGTAGTGGGAAGCTAAGCATCTGATTCCGTCTGGCCAACGACTAGTCCAATGTGTAATGCAATATTGTTTAAGCCAATAGCTACAACAGGCATTAGCGATCACGATGCGGTACTCGGGAAGTATGTACATCACCAAGAGCTGAAAAGGTCACTTTCAAGGAAGCAGATGGAGTCCACCTTGACAGGCAGCAACATCGTCGGAGGCTATAAGTCCGTCGCGGCCGTTCCCCAAATCGAAGATTGTACCGGTGTTGCGCGGAGACTAAGGCGAAGGCAGGGAAAGACTGCCTTTACTAGCTCCAATGAGCTAGATTCGGGGCAACGATCTGCCTCTCCGCGCTCTGGATTGACCTGTTAACTGTCAACGCTGCATGGCGGATCAAAGGCGCGCAGTATCATCATGGAAGGACAATCTCTCTGGTCAATTGTTGAGGCGAGAGGAGTAGCGCGGCGAGTACAGCACAGAGAGCCGCTTGGTTGAGGCGGGCCTGTACGTCGTCATATGGACCGGAGGGGCGATTAAGGTTTCAGACGACCAAGCGAGCGTCAAACGTGCCTACTGGATTTTTTTCGTATCGAATAGTACATCGCTGAGACTGCTATCCTTTGGCGCGCCTATCCGCATACGGAGTGGATCTTATTTGTTGCGTGATGGCGTCACGGACGGTCCCACGCTAATATCGGCGACCACCTGGAGCTCCTCGGCGACCTGAATTCGGCGACCATGAGGGTCGGAAGCTCTGGAGCATGCGGTGCAGAGGAATCCTCGCCCCCCTAGTACCATTCTTGGTAGTTCCTTATTTCTTCATCCAGTATATAGCAAGACTGCTGCGGGGGCCGAAAGGGGCGAGAAGCATCATCGCAACAACCACCCCGCCGAGACCGTCCCACCGCCCAACGCCATGGCAAGCACCGCAGGAGAATTCACGGCAGGGGCACTCTTCGGATCGGCCCTGTCCGCAGCCGGCATCTACTCTCCCCCCCTCATCAAGGCCCAAATGCAGCTTGTCGACTTCACCATGCTCAAGATCTTCGTCACAGCGAGCGCATCTGGAGCGTAAGACCTGTCCCTCTGCCCTGTCTTGCCCGCGCTGCCGCATCGCACTGACGATACATGCCACTCCAGGCTCGCCGTGCATCTCGCAGACCGCCTGCACTTCGCGCCAATCAAACCGAGGGTCCCTCGCCACCTCGGGCTCTTCGCCTACGACGGCAACCTCATCGGCGGTGCGCTGCTTGGCACCGGCATGGCTCTCACAGGCGCGTGTCCAGGCACATCGCTAGTGCAGATGGCCGCGGGTATTCGGAGCGGGCTGTACGTGGTCCTCGGCGGCATGACTGGAGCGCTCGCATACCTCAAGGTTTCACCATCGCTCCAGCGGAGACAGGACAGCGCACCGGCCGAAACCACCTCTCACCCCAACTCACCGAGCAGCAAGCCCGAGAAGGAGGCTACACTACAGGCGACATTTGGGGTCAACACCAACGTGCTGCTACTGGCGTGGGAGGTGCTCTGTGTGCTTTTCATTCAGCTGGCAAACGCGCTGGGCGGAGAAGGAGGCAGTGGGCCAGGTCTCGTTGGGCCAGTTGTCGGCGGTATCCTCATTGGTGCTGCTCAGGCGGCGACCGTCTTGCTGACCAGACACACCATTGGTATGTCGACTGCCTACGAGAACATTTCTCAAGCGATCCTCGGCGCCGTCGGGCTCGGGAAGCGGGTATCTGTTCTCACGCCTTCAACCATTTTCGCCGCAGGCGTCCTGGCCAGCAGTGCAGCGATGACGAGAATGGCATCAGAGTCCGCACTCCACAGTGTCAGAGCGGGTACCGCAGACGCTTCCAGTATGTCATCCCTGCTGGGGGGACTCGCCATGGTGTTCGGTGCTCGTTTGGCGGGGGGATGTACATCGGGCCATGGGATCAGCGGACTGGTGACCTTCTCCTGGGCCAGTTTCGCCAGTGTGGCGGCGATGTTCGGCAGCGGCATCTTAACGGCATCAATACTTGGCTGAAGGCGTGAACATGGTCCGAGAAGGCGGCAAGGTAACAATCGCCGTCCGGCATAAGGTCCCCGGTGTTCGGCGAGACTGTCGTGCGGTTCCACATCAAGTAGAAAAGTAAACAATACCCTAGCGGCGCAAAGTCATTGGCCACAGACTGCTCACGTACCTGGTGCCTTACTTTACCACGATGAAGGAGCATTTAAGTTGCCAACCCAAAACTAGTGCCCTGCGAAGGTTGTCGGGCTTCCTCAAGCACGACATCGACGTCCAATCGCACCTGCGGGAAGTCAATCTTCTCCTCCTCGCCCTCGCAATCGGGATCCAAGACGCTGTCTCGTACCCCGACTTCCAATGCTTCGCCTCCAACCAAACAGGTCAGCAGTCACAACCCACACCTCCTCCACACGCCACACTAAGCCGCGCCCACCTATCAGCCAAAACCGCCATGCTCGCCGTCGCCGCGCTCGACAGGCGCGCCGCCTCCCCGATGCTCTCCGCCCGCACCACCCTCCTCTCTCTCAGCCTCTTCCTCGCCGGCGTGCTCGCCGCCGGCCAGCGCTGATGGCTGCTCCTCTCCAGCCTGCTGCAAACCCTCCTCACCGCCGCCGCCGCCGCCGCCGCAATCCTGCAGTCGCGCTTCCCCGCCGCGGCGACGACCAACGCCGCCGGCGCGCAGGTCGTGATGGGGCGCGCGCGCTGAAGGCCACGGACATGACGACCGCAATGGCAACGGCGGCGTGGATCGACGTCTTCATCGATCCGGGCTTGCTGCGGGGCGTGACGAAGAATCGCGGCCGCAACAGACGGCTGGCGTTCCTGGGCGCGCTGGTTGCCGGGAGTTTTGTGGACGCGGCAGCGTTTAGGAGTGGAGGGTCTGGGTGCGCGCTGGTGGTAAGCGCGGCGGTGAAGGCGGTGGCGGCGGCGTTGTTTTTGGTGGATGATGAGCGGGGGTTGGGGCGTTCGGGCAGGTCGCGGAAGGTTGGAGAGGCGTGGCTGATGGAGCGCGAGGGGGAATGTGAGGGTGTGAATACGAGAGGTGCTGCTAGAGATGGTATCGGGCTTGGTGGAGGATTGGATTCGGGCAGCAGAAGGCACTTGATGCACGGGTATTTGACGCGGGAGCGTGTAATTAGTTGGGAGAGTTTCGTTCCTGTGCCTCTGCATCACTCCAGACATGTTAGGGCAATTACATACACATCGACACCCAGAGATGGGGAAGCAGTCACAGTTGCCAATAAGCTGTCGTGACGAAAAGAAAGTAAGGAAGCGGGCGCGCGAATGACACGAAACACCAGTCCAATGTGCCGAGCTGCCGTGCCGACATACCCGGCGAAAGATTCATCAGCCTTGCCTCTCCCGCCTCGACGCCATCTCACACTCACTTTTCACCCTCTAAGTTCGAACGCCTTGGTAAGCCAAGCGGCTTCTCACTGGCTTTTTGACAACCACTCGTTCTTTCTGCTTACGCAGGACCCATACGCGCTGCCCAAAGACACACTTACGTCATCTCACCACCGCCTGCGCTACCGGCAACCCCGTGCCAGAAGAGATTAAGAACGATCTGTCGCCGCCATTCTGGCATTCACCCAGGTTCCTTGGCGGCCCATGCCTTTACCGGTACCACAGAAACCTCCTATTTACCAGAACCATCTCCGCTGTGTGATGTACGTCTGGGCCCGTGGGACTGTGCTGAGGTACCCTCCGGCCTTAGGACGTCTCTCCCCGTCTACCTGAACATTCAGGCAGATCTCACTCACAGAAAATTCACGGTTCCGCACACTATAGGTCAGGGATCTAGCTGACAGTCCTTTGGCCCAACTGGTAGCCCGTGCCATATCCTATCCCAGAATCTGGCTGCAACTCCATTTCCATTCTATGAGACTGCGATCCTTTCTTGAACGCGGATTCATAAACAGTCTTCGTGTTGATTGGGGATCGAAGACAGTCAAAGATTCTCCGATCCACCAACGATGATGAGAGCCCGCCAACATCCTTCAGCGTCAGCGGTTCAGCGCTGCACCCTATGCTCCCCCTCGCAGTAGGACCACCATCCCGTCACCTCCATGATTGTGCAGGCGGCATATCCTAGTTAGTAGGCTCCATCAACATTCCAGCCATCCTTCGGTGCTTTCTGATACGAAATCGGCTGCGCCATCCCGGACGCGAGTACTCTTCGTCAAAGTGCACCATATTCGGAAGCTTGGGTTTTGGATGAGGTACTGAATCAGGTGTCCAGAGTGAACTGGTTACATAGCCACCTTCTCTCCGGGCCTTCCCTATCCGCCAATCTTACAGAGATGGTCGCGACAAGTGCAAGCTTACTCGAGAACCACCGAAGTCATTTCCCCCTGGCCGTAACCATCGCAACACAGCCCTCAACCAAGAGTGAAGGCCCGGACTCGGGCTTGCTGCCCGAAGTGGGTGACTGTGCCCACTCCTGAGATATCTCGGCTCTTCTCTCGTCGGCCGCGGCCCTTTTTCACGTGCAGGAATACGGCTCGCCAGGTTTGGGCTGATTCCTCGGAATTGGCGTCACTCATGCCGTGTGATTCAAGGAATTTGAAATCCTGGCCACAGCCACCACTTCATCTCTTGCCCGGTGAGAATTCTACCGCTCGGCAGTGCTCCATTCTCCCAAAGCGTTGGCGTGATGCCCGAAACACTTACCCCATTCAGTATACCCGCACGAGGCTGCGCGCAAGGTTGACTCAAAAAGAAATCTCACACCTGCCGCTTTTATTGTGTCGAAGGGAAGAGCCTGAAAGAAACCCTTTTTGGCTGCACAGCCCCTTTATGCCAAATGAGCTTGGCACACGTTCGATCGTCTCGGCTGTTCCGCCCTCGGATTCTCCTTCCTTTGCTCGTCTTAACCGAAGCGTGGCGTGCATTCTCGAACATCTTCCAAGAGACTTGGGTTGGGGAACAAGCACTTTTTGCGGCATTTTGCTGGAAATTCACCCGACTCGACAGACGACAGGTCGTGTCACGTTATCGGGCGGACTCTGCTCTTGGCATTGCAATCTACGGACGCTCGACATTCACCCGCAACCCAGGATATGCAGACGTCTCCGGTCCAATGCAACGCCCACGTGGCGCAGGAAGACATGTTGTTAGCGTATCGACCTGTCCCCAGGCTGAAGCATGACACAAAGGGCCGATCGCTTGGAGCTTGCGGATTAAGTTCGGTATTGGGTATATGAATCTACATACAATCTATTGGGAGACTTATTCGTATCGGACATGAGATGGCGCAGGGAGGGGAAGGGACAACAACAAAGGCAACCAAGAGAGCGCCACGAGCCAACAACAAAGAAAACCAGGGGAAAATGACTCCAGCACCATATCTACGCCGACTTGGCACCCTTCTCCGGATCCTCATTACCGCGAACAATCACCGCGTCCGAGTCGCTTCCGGCCGCATCCTCGTTCTCCTCCGCGTCCTTCGGTTTCCGCCTGAAAATGACACGCTTGATCCAGTGGCCCAGGCGGCTGCTGCCGCGGCTGAGCGGGCGGTAGACGAGCACGACGGGCTTGCCGACAAACTTGGCCGTGGCCTCGAACCAGCTGTCGGGGAACAGGCGCACGACGATGGCCCAGGGCAGGCAGAACGCGGCGACAATGACCGAAATCGCCCACTGCGGCCCGTTGATGCGCACGATGCTGAACGCCTTGCCGCCGACGAAGGCGATCGCAATCTGGCAGCCGACCATGATGAAGTTGATGATGATGAAGTTGATGTTGCGGTGCACGCCGGTGAAGATGTTGAAGCGGTTGTCGAGGCGCCGGTTGTTGTACATGTTGAATATCTGCATCCACACGAAGCAGTTGAAGATGACGGAGCGCAGCTCTGCGTCGGGGTAGTCGAGGAAGTGCGGCCCGCCGAAGTGCAGGATCAGGGTCACGCCCAGCTGGAAGATGGCTTGGCCGATGATCATCTTCCACATGATGATGGAGATGAGCGGCGCAGTGCGCGGGGGCGGCTTGCGGTTGAGGATCTCCTCGGTAGGGGGGTCGGTGGCGAGGGCAAGCGCGGCGAGGGAGTCCCTGAGCGTGATGTTAGTGCTTGTTCTTTGAGACTTAGGCTTGGTGGTGGAACTTACATGATGAGGTTGATCCAGAGGAGCTGCACAGCGGTGAGCACGGATCGCATCTCGGAGTCGGAGACGGAGGAGATGAAGGTCAGGAGCACGGCGGTGATGTTGACGGTGAGCTGGAACTGGAGGAACTTGCGGACGGCGTCGTTGACAGCGCGCCCCCACATGAGGGCAGTCAGGATGGAGGTGAAGTTATCGTCCATCAGGATAATCGCCGAGGCTTCCTTGGCGACTTCAGTACCGGCGATGCCCATGGAGAACCCAATGTCGGCCGCCTTCAGTGCAGGACCGTCGTTAGTACCGTCGCCAGTCACTGCCACAATGTCGCCCATGGAGCGCAGCTTTGTCACAAGAATACGCTTGTCCTCAGGGGATGAGCGGGCAAGAACCTGAAGCCGCGGGAGGATCTCGGTCATCTTTTCATCGGAGAGCGTGCGGAAAACGGGGCCCTCCATGACAAGTCCGTCGGTGTAGATGCCACAGTCGGTGGCAATGGCCTTTGCGGTAACAACATTGTCGCCAGTGACCATGCGAACGCAGACACCGGCATGCTGGCACTTAGCAACGGCTTGGGGAACACCGGGCCGGATGGGGTCCTGAATACCGACAACGCCAAGAAGCGTCATGTCGTTGAGAATGAGATCGAGATTGGCGGTGCTGGGATCATCTTCGGCGGCTGCTCCGGCCGGGGGCCACTGTGGGAAGTCCCTGATGCAGAGGGCGATGGTGCGGAGTGACTGGACTGCGTAGTCATTGATGATGGCCTCGAAGCGCTCACGACGAACCTGGTCGAGTTCAACCTCACCATTCGCGGTCCAGAGAGCGGTGCTGAACCCGAGCAGGATCTCCGAAGCACCCTTGACGAGGAAGCGGTAGGAACCGTTGGGAAGCTTCTGGACGGCGCCCATGCACTTGCGGCCAGAGTCGAAGGGCATGAGCTGGACGACCTGTGCGTTGGAACGCTCTTCACCGAGAGGTCCCATGCCGAGCACGTTGCGAGCGAAGCCGAGCAGAGCAGTTTCAGTCTTGGAGCCAACGAAGCCGGCCTCTCCAGCCTCCTCGCCTTCGAAAGCAGTCGAATTGATGGCAATGGACTCAATGAGGGTTCTCTTATCATCGGCAGACAGATCTTTGGCAAAGGCGGTGGAGCGGCGCTCATCCCCGCGCTGGTTCTTGTCATCGAAATGACCTTCACCAAAAGTTCCCGTCACGACAGTCATCTTGTTCTGCGTAAGAGTACCCGTCTTGTCCGAGCATACGGTGGTGGCGTTCCCCATGGTCTCGCATGACTTTAGGATGCGGACCAAGTTGTTCAGCTTAACCATGCGAGTTGTTGCAAAAGCCAATGCCAGAGTAACAGCCAATGGGAGACCCTCGGGAACGGCGACAACAATGACTGTGATGGCGACGATGAGAATATCCATGAATTTGGACGCCTTCTCGTTGGACGTCATGTCACTGCCGGAGAGAGTGCCCAAGAAACGGAAGAGCAAGACGAAGAACAGGAAGGCTGCAGCGCTGCTACCGAGCTTGGCAATAGCACCCGCGAGGCCATCAAGCTTGACCTGGAGGGGCGTGGGTTCGGGATCCTGACGCATGGCCATGAGGATCTTGCCGTAACTCGAATTGACACCGACCGAAGTCACGAGATATGTGCCGACTCCCTCGAGGACCTTGCTTCCGGAGATGATGAACGGGTCCAAGTCCTGGTGCTTCGAGTGGCCTTGCTCGAGAAGGCGGATGACCTGATCGCCGCCAGTCTTCTTCATCTGGTCCGACTCACCCGTTGCAGATGATTCATCGCACTTGACGTTGTGGCCGGTGATGAAGATGCCATCCGCGGGAATAAGATCTCCAGGCTCAAGGTGGACAACGTCGCCGACCAGGAGATCGTGCACGGAGATTTGGAAAGACTTGCCAGAGCGGATCACCTTGACTTCTCTGTCCTCCTTCTTGGTGTTCAGGCGCACGAATGCACGCTCCTTTTGATAGTCGTTCAGAGCTCCGACGAGGACAACGATGACAATGGCAATACAGATGGCGCACCCCTCAATCCAGTCGACCGGCATGGGAGCACCCGGAGGGTGATCGACACCAAACGTCTCGTACAGACCAAGAGCGAGGGAAATGGCGGCGGCGACGGTGAGCAGGATGAGGACCTTGTCGTTGTAGGCAAGCCACATAAGTTTCCATAAAGGGGTGGGCTTCTTGGCAGGAAGAACGTTGCGCTTGAAGACGCGAATGCGGTCAGCGAAAGCGTTTGAGTCGGCGGTAGCGGCAGGGCCGGCGGCAGCTGTGGCCGTGGCAGTTCCCGTTGGATTAGTGCTCCCGTTCTCCAGCTCCCAGGACTTGGCCGCCTTCGTAGCCTCGTCAAAGCTGACGGTGCCCTGCAGCGTGGTTTCGTCGACGCTCAGACCAGCGTTGCGGTCGGACCGTAGACCCTTTTCAATACCAGCCAGACCTCCTAGAGCGACATATGCCGGCAACGACTTCGGATTCAACAACTTGTTGAGTTGGCCGGGCGAGAAGGCGAAAGAGTTGTTCTCGACCTTGAAATCATCCTCCGCGCCTGGATCCGGCTTCAGCGCATCCTGCTGCTCCTCGTAGGAAAATAGGCTGGCACCGCTGCTGATTGACGCGCCCCCAGCGGACTTTGGGGGCGCCAGATGCGGGCTCCCTGGAGCCAGCGTGCTACCACTCATAGCCCGGTCGCGATACTTGCCGACAGGCTCGGCCGTCAGGTTGCTCGGGGAAATGGTGGCCTCCGGGGAATCCGTCGCAGGCGGTGTGTTGTTGCTGTTGTTGGGGGCAGTGTTGTTGTCGCCATCCTGGAGACGCAGGAGTCAATTGGGGGAGCCACCCACGAAGGGGATCTCACGGTTGCACATACCGGAATCTCGATGGTAATCTGCGGCAGGCCGTTGCCGGCCGGAGAGGTGTTGGAAGCCATGGTGGATGCTGATACTGCATCAACCCAGGGTGTGGTGGCGCGTGGTGCCAGATCTGCCGGCGTCCAACAGCCCGGATCTGGGTGGGTATTTTACGACTTGACAGACGGGGCTGTGCTCGCCCCAATAACGAGCCTCAGCGGACCTCAGGGCCGTCGCGACAAAGCGCGCAACAGCAGCCATGGCGCCAACTCTCCAGTGAGTGCCAGCGGTGGTGCCAAGGGCGGAGGCCAAGCCCGCGCGTGCAGGCCTGAGCATGGCCGGCCTCCGCCCCGCGCGGCAGGAAAGAAGAGGCGGGCGTCGGCTGGCGCCAGATCACTTCCGACCTTCTCGGTTTCAGTCCGCGGCGGGCTTCCAGAAACAAGGCAGTTTCTCTCTTCATCCGCGAAGTGTGCCTTCTTGGCGTGGCTGAGCTCCGCGCTGCGAGGGAGAGAGAGCCGCAAGTCCAGGCGCAACTGCGGCCGCCGAGTCACGTCACAGGCCAGCCATCCCGGGGCGCTAGGCGGACAGCGATCGCGAGTCGTCGTTTGGCTGGCTGGCTGCGTGATTAACACTGGCTTGCCTAGGTTAAAGTGAGTGACGTCCGGGGGCTCTTGCGGGGTTGGCCCTTCAAACAGTCCGACAACGCCCCCAAGCAAACCTCAACAGCCCACCGACATCATCGACACCACCACTCCTGCCTTCCCCTCCATCCCCCACCTCGATCCCACGTGCCGAGCGCGGGACGGCCATGGCACATGCATGCGCGGCTAATCCGCCTCTGGCCCGAGCACCGCGTTGAGCCACGCTGAAGACTGCCGGGCTCGCTCTCGCCGCCGCCAAACGATTCGCCTCCGAGGGCGCAGCTTCGTCGCCGCTGGCGGCCTGGCCTGTCCGACCGTGTAGCAGCGTCGACGGAGCGCCAGCGATTTTTTATTTCCCATGTCTCACTGGCAATTTCCCGCCCAGCAAAAGTCGGTGGCTTCTCGTTGGCAGACAAGAGCAAGCTAAGAGGGGTCGAGGCGGCTGGGCGGAGTGTGGCATTGCTCTTGGCGGCTCTTCTCTCTTATGGCACCAGCACCCTCAGGTTTTGGGACTGAGGCAGCGAGGCAAGCAGCGGCAAGCCCAGTGGCATTCTCTTCTTTTTCCTGCTGCCTACCGGGAAACGCTCAGTGCGATCGGGCGCCCCTGCACCACCTCCGCTGGACATCGCTCTCCACCATCGCCCCATTCGACCACGCGGTACCCCGGTGCCACCGCCTCAACCGTGGCGCAGTTGCGGGTTGCGACACACGCGACGCACTTGATCGAGGCTGAATGGGGGGGGGGGGGCGACGTCACAGGACTTTTGGCCACGCTGAGACTCTCTCCAGCCCGCCGCCGGATTAATCATCCGTGACCGATGTCAGCTGTGCCATGCGAGCACCTATGAGTTCCTCGACACAGCAGAAAACCGACGGGCCGGGCGGTGCTGAGGCGCCTCGCCTCCTCGAGCGGCGCGCCACGATAGGTGAGACGCCTTCGCCGTCATCATCGCACCGGTGGCGTCCTCGCGGCAAGTCTGTATCGAACGCCTGCGAGAGATGCAGGCGCAGGAAGATTCGCTGCGATGGAGAGGCTGGCCCCTGCTCCACGTGCATTCGCTTTTGCGTGGCTTGCGTCCGCCCACCGAAACTGAAAGACCGGATGGGCCTGTAAGTTCTTTCGCTTCTACGTCCAGCGAGTTTGCCAGCTGATGAACACCATGCAGCGGAGCTCACCGGGCCCTGGCCAGCCGTATCCAGTTCCTGGAGGCTCAGCTGGCCGAAATGGGCGATTCTCAATCCGTTGCTGGATCCCCTGCCTGGAGAGAGGACTTGTGGAATTCGAGTCCGTCGACACCACGGCCTGCCCCTCCTTCACTGCATGTGGACACTAGCTTTGGTCCTCCCCAGCGTTCCTTCTCTTTTGATTTTCCGAGTACTGGAGATCCAGTTGGCGCAGAGAGCTCAGCTCAGCGCGATATCCCCACCATTGAAATCTCGGAGTGTGGAGGCCCATCGCCAACAATGTTGTCCCCCGCCCCTTCACTACTATCGGCAAACTCTCGATGTTCAACGCCAGAGCCTTACTCAATCACTACGCCTGTAATGGGATCCGCTCTGGCGCCTCCCATGCTCGGAGCCACGGCCTCGCCCCCCGTATCAGCCTGCCAGCGTTCGCCGTGGGAGCACTTTTCTCACGGTGAAGGAAACGAGGGGTATCTCAGCCCGCCCGAGCACAGCAAGCCCTCGTTTTCCAGACGTTCGTCCATCTCTTCGCTCGGCCTCGACAACGATTTTAACTCGATCAGCCTTCAGTTTTCGCCCTTCGAGGACGAGCCTCCGTCTCCGAGCGTATTCTCAGACTCTTTCCGGCCCCAATCAAGGGGCTCTCAAAGTTCGGCAACCCCGCATGCCACGACGCCAATAGGGACAATCACCCCGAAGATGCCCACAAAGTTCGAAGCTGAGACGCTGTCGGACATATTCTTCGACAAAGTACCAGAGGGTCAGCGGCCGATTGACCATAGGTTTTACCAGACATGTCTCGACCTCGTCTACGACCTTTCCGGGGAGCATCTGCAAAGTCAGGACCCAAGTCTTGTCGAAATCCTGATAACGCCTTACTCGCTACGAATGGCTCGCTTCTATGTTTTCATGACGATGGCAATCGGTATGCGTCTACGGAGCGGAGGCCGGCTAACGGATAATACTCTTCTCGACAACTGCTACCATCTGGCGATGCAGCAGACTGAGTCTCCGAGTTTCTGGGCTGAAGTGGGCGGGGTGGAAGGGGCGTCGCTCCTGACCCTGTTCGCGAAGAGTGGTGATCTGCAGGCTTTGGATAAGATGGACCATTGATGCGGCGTTCACAGAGGCAGGGTCAAAATTTGCTTTTTCAACGTTCTGCGCTATATCCCCTTTGATGTTCAGCCGCTTACCCGCAAAGTGGAGGCCGCTTGGATGCTTCCGAGTGTGATGCCGGCGTTCCGCGTGGATGTGGGTCCCCGTTGCATTCTGAAACAGCTTCTTGCTGCGCCGTTCAAGCCTCTCCTTAACTTTCAAAACGATCTGCATGCCAACCTGTTGATATCTGCATTTCTCCATTTTCGTTTTCCCTGATGCGACTCTAGACGTCAGTTTCCAAATGACATCGGCCATCGTTTGCGTGTGCGGTGCATAGCATAAAGGAGTGTTTTGAGGTAGATGACGCAACGCCGTTAGGGTTCCGTCAGTAGTTCGGGCGCTTCCAACGCTGACAACAGCGGCGGCAAGCAGCTCCAGGATATTGGCGTTGCCCGCGGGCTGCGGGCCCATCGTATCCTGAAATTCCCCCCTCGGCGGGAGCTAGCCTTTTTTGAAGAAGCAGCTTCTTCGATTGGACCCAGATTCCCAGCACTTACTCGATAGGGGCAGCCTCCTCGAAAACTCCAAACACCTATGCTCAAATTGCGCTCTTGGCAGCGTTCTGCTGTATTCGCTCCCCCCCCCCCCCGGGGGACTGTCTCGGTTGAAACAACGCCCCAGTGAACACCAAACAATGCCAAGAGATCGCCTAGCTTCGGCAGATCGGCTGTTCCCCCAATGTGCTCAGTATAAACAGTGGCGAGGCGTCAATTGCTGTTTCTGACAGCGCGCTTTGTCAATCACTATTCTGTCTTTCAGTTCTTCTTTCGCTCTTCCACATTCGTTGCAATTTACTAAAATGCTGGGCATTACGATTTCCATTCTTTCGGCAGTGGGTGCTGCCAATGCCTACACTGTTGTCACCCATGAGCAGTTTATGAAAAAGAATATCGATTCACTGGTTGTTCCTGGCGACTACAAGTCTCACATGCACTCTTTCTTCGGCTCCGACGCCATCACCAAAGACAAGCCCACGTCTGCTGAGCTTCAGAAGGGATGTGCCTCCGGCGAGAACCCCAATGACCTGTCTGTCTACTGTGAGTGCCGTTTTCCCTAGCTTCAGAACAACTCTGACCGATGCGCAGGGGTTCCTACTCTCTACCACGTCGATGGAGACACCTACACCGAGATCGAGCCCATGCGCTTCTCAACCTACTACGAAAACATCGGCTACGCCGACGCCCCCATCCCGCAGGACTTTGCCGTCATCGCCGGCATATCTAGCGCGACTTCCCAAGCGGAGCTCGACGACAAGAACACAGGCCTCTCTTGGTTCTGCGAGGGCGACGACGGCGAGGACAAGGACGCGGCCGCCTTCCCGACCAAGACGTGCTCGACGCACCTGCAGACCATCTTCCGCTTCCACGACTGCGTCGACCCGGCCTCGCTCAACAGCACCTACAGCTCCGGCTCCTTCGGCACCGCCAACTACTGCCCGGACGGCTACAACCGCATCCCGCGCCTGCGCTTCTCCATCCGCTACGACCTGCGCAAGATCCTGCCGGATGGCTGGAGCGGCCCGCCTCCGCTGGAGCTCGCGTCCGGCCCCTCGTACAGCATGCACGGTGACTTCATCAATGGCTGGTTTGAGGACGCTGCCCAGAACATGCTGCAGGCGTCGGATAAGCGCGAGTTCGCACAGGTCGACGGCGAGCACGGCGATGGCAAGAGCGGGCCCACTTGCACAGCAACTGACGCGGATCCCAACGGTGGTACTGACGACTACGCGACGTCGTTGAGCATGATGGGCAAGAAGCTGAAGAGGGCCGTCGGGAAGACGAGGGGTTTCGCGGAGAGGAGGATGGCGTGGTCGAAGAACTGAGCGCGCACTTCTGCCCCTTTTATGCGACTTCTTTAGTGTATGTACAATAGTAAAAAGTAAGGATGAGGCTGTTTAAGCGAGCGATTGTGAAACAGATGGGTTCTGGACAAGACTATGCATTTCCTCCTTGTGAAAAGCACTCTGGTGGTTGCCGAATCGACATTTGCTGCTGCAGCCAGTCAAGCCTCGAAGGTGCGCGAAGACACGTGGGATAGGTGCTCTCCATTCCAGCTGCCGTCGCGATCATGTGGCCTTCACGCTACATTCCTGACGTGCGAGAGGAGATTTACGGAAGTTTGAAGATTCCCGAGACGCAAGGAGTTGCTCTGGAGAAAAGGCAAGAGCATGCCCATTCGAGACTCAGAGACCGAACCCTGAAGAGAAGATAAGTCGGTAACTGGTAAGTTGGACGGAGAGCCAATCATTGCAGCTCTTGAAGTGTTCTAAGGTCGACCAGTGCACGTCCTGCCAGCATTGCAGTAGGCAGTAGTTTCTGAGCGAGGCAGTGTTCCCAGCAGCTGTTGACTGCGCCCCGACGGCATCGTCTCTCCTTCGCCAGAGTGGCCACACAAATTGAGATACAAGCAAGGGTGCAAATTGACCCATCCTGCGAATTCATCCTTAATATTTGGAGCTTGTAACGGCCCTGCACCCAGGCGTGCCAGGTACCACCACTACAGCCCCCTACGTTTTCCGGTCAAAGCTGTAGCAAGCTCGACCACGCCGCCAAGGGTTATATTTTCAACGCAAGTATCTCACTCACTACGGCCTCGACGACTTTTTGCGGCACAATGCGTCGATGATTAGCGAGGCGGTCTTTTGGAGTGTTATTTTGGGGTGAAGGTTTAAACCATTATTTCGCAGGCTCCCAAATGATGGCGGCTTCTTATCGGATTCAAAGCATTAGAAAAAGCCCAGATTTATTGTATTACACGTAGTCTGCACAATAATGGCAACCGCTACCGCAACAGAAGCAGCTTCGGCAACCTCTGCCGCCTCCGACCTCAGCTACACAACGGCAGCACCGGGCAAATACGGCTACGTTCCTCTGAGCGCTCGCAATCATATTACAACTTCAACCCGGAGCTTGCACCTGTTGTGTCGGTCTCTATTCTTTTTGTAAGGATGACGGTTGTTCACACAGTTCTGGCATATGTTTCAAGAAGGTAGGTCAAGCCTTGAGCCAAGCTGACCCGCCAAGCTTCTCGAATAAACACACTTGTTTCTTAGTGGTGCTGCTGGCGCGTCATAACGGGGGCTTCCTGGGAGCTTATCGCTTTCGTTCTCCACGCTATCGAATCCCATGATCAGCAGAACATCGGATACGCAATTGCACGTGCACTGCTCTGCCTGCTCGCCCCGCTGTGGACTAACGCCTTTGTGTACATGGCTTTACCCGCATGGTCCACTACACCCTATCGGACCACACAGTCTGGCGCGTCAAGGCTGTGTTACTGGCCAAGGACTTTGTCTGGGCAGACGGCGCTGCTTGCTTGGTAGCGACCACCGGAGGCTCGATGGCGAGGCCGAGCTCATCCGACAGCTCGATCAAGATCGGAGTAGATATGTACATGGATAGAATGAGGCTGCGGGAAGCTTTCATCTCATTTTTTGTCGGGTTGATGGTGGTTTTTCTCCTCCGCGCTGCACGATTGGATGCATCTGGTCTGACCAATCGACGATGCAACCGGCGCCCGCTTCTTTTGGACTTTACGGTGCTCTTGTCGACATCACCGTAACGACCTACCTGACCATATGCGTAAGCCTCAACTCACATGCACTATTATTAGGCCCGCATCATCCTCTGTATCTGCGAGTATGCTGGCGGTGTCAATCCCTCGAACCACACTCCATACCACAAGGCATAGTCTTATGCGCTCGACGCCTTCCGATGATGATCTTCACATTTCTTTTTGCTATTTTCCACCCAGGTCGCTTCCTTCTCGGCGGCGGCAACGAATTTTCCAAGCTCTCTGGCAAGGAAAAGAAAGCGGCTAGGAAAGAAAGAAGAGAAGCGAAGAAGGCTCAAAAGCAAATCCCGAAACGAAACACAGCTCTTGGGGATTTTGAGTCCGTCGGTGGATCTTATGAGATAGGCCAACATCAGGAAGGAACAATAGTAGGACCTTGCATGAGTATAGGCAATAGCAAGCCGTCGATCTGCAGGATAGCACGCCAGTAGCAGCCTGAATAACTTTTGCTGCGAATTGTCCGCTTTTCGACGTTGCATATCCACGTTTGCATTATGCTTCTAGTTCTCGCTACTATCAATAATCTTAATCATTGTTTTGGAACAGGAACATATCGCGCGCGTAATAGCTGGCACCCGGTTTTACGCCGAGGGAACCTCTGCACGCATTACCGGCGTGTGTTGCACATGTCTCCTAGTTACCCAGGCTCTTCATTGCGTGTATAGCCCTGGTAACGTTAAGCTTAATTCTGGCCAATCAAGTACAACAGCTGTCCACTAACCCTACCAAGGAAGCCGCTTGTAGTTTGGAATGAGAACTCATTTGACAATCACCCCTGGTTCTGCGTTCCCATTTTCTCAGATCTTCGAGTAGCCCAGGGTTACAGTGAAGCAAGGAATCCTTTCACCCGTTTTGGTTTTCCTTGCCTCAAGTCAAGTCTTAGAACATGTATATATATATATATATACTGAGCTGTACCACGCAATCATGGTCCATCACAGCACCATCTCCGCATCCACGAAACCACACAGCCTCTACACAGCCTTGCAACCATGTCAAGTCTTGCTTCCACCCGCCTATCATTGGGCGCCTTACTGCTGGCCAAGCTCTGCTATGGCCAAGACCCAGTGCCGTCTTCCGAAAGCGTATCAGCAACTACCTCAGCAGAGGAGGCCATTTTTTCTATCCTCAACTTGACATCTGACGCCTTGCCCCCCAATCCCCCATTCGACTACCCGCCTGGCAACTACACCATCGACAACACGGTCTTCACAGTTGCTTGCGAGACGTCCGACACACCGAATGGACTTTCGCCCTACACCATCACTAAGATTGCCAATTCCATTGACGATTACGGGGCTTGCATGGCTCTTTGCAGCCAACTTGAAGATCAGTGCAGCATTGCCCTATGGGACCGCAGACAGGCGAACCACTGCATTCTTCTGAGTCCGGTGTCCAACGGTGTAGCTGCTCCTGGTAGCCGCTGTTATGCGGCGAAGAACCCCAACGAGTCGCCTGGTTCTCATCCAACCTATCCCGTGTCGTCATCTTACCCGACCACGACACCCTCTTCCGAGTATTCAAACTCCTCCGAATATTCCGTCTCCTCTGAATACCCCGTGCCTTCCGAGTCCCCAGAATCCTCGGACTACCCTAAGCCCAGCAGCTCCGACTATCCCCCGCCCCCAGAGTACTCCCTCACCTCCCGCCCCTACCCTCCCGGCCCCAGACCATCCCGCTCCAGCCGTCCCTCGCCTCCTCCCTATTCATCCCCCGAGTACCACTCATCTTCGACTTCCGAATACTGCGACTCCTCGTCGTCCACCACCACAACCTACGGCTACACGACCTCCACCTCCGACGAATACACCCCCTCCCCCACGGCCGACGAGTACTACTCCACAACCGAAGGTTATTACTCCACAACCGAAGAGTACCACTCCGCAAGCGACGAGCACTCCTCCACGACGACCGAAGAGTACTACTCCACGACGACAACGGCGGCCACTCCCTCCAACGAGCACGATTCCACGACCTCGACCACAACCACCACGTCCTCGGACGCGTACGCGCCGACGCGCGCGGACGCGTACTGCGGCGCCGGCCACGGCCCGATCCCGTTCGAGTCGTGCCCGCAGGCCGACGCGGTGTTTGGACGGTGCTGCTCGCAGTTCGGGTACTGCGGGAACAGCACGCTGTACTGCGGCTGGGGCTGCCAGTCCGACTTTGGCAGCTGTGGCGGCGAGTACGATTCCGCGAGGCTTACGGATTATCCGTCTATCAGTACGGTCTACCTCCCCAGGAGGGGGTGATTGACCTTTTTTGTTTTTTTTTTGGGGGGGGGGGGGGAAAGGTTATTTGAAGGGGGATAGGGTGTGAGAAAGTGATGGGGGGAGGTGATGGGGGAAGTTAATGGGAGAAGGTAATGATTGGGAGGGTGATGGAGGGGTAATGGGGGATGGTAATGGGTTTTGTTAATGACGTTGATGGATTGCGTAGATAGCTGCGTTCGTGTTAGTGGAACTGTAGGTAGGAAGGGTATGTACCTTAGCTATGCAAAGTCAATCAATAGTTTTCAAGCCCGATGATGAGGATGATGGAAATTCTGGAGAGTAATCGCATGTCTGGATGACGCTTCGGTTGGAGCGGGGGAGAGCTAGCCCGATTTCGGACGTAGTCTGGCCGAGCCGCCGAAAAAAGGTCATAGGCTAAAGAGCTCCCCCCTCCTCTCGAGGATGCCACGCCCATCATTCACACAGCCCACCACACATTTCAAAATACTCTCAATTTCATCATGTCGTCCGCGAAAGAGCCGCGCCGCATTGGCCAATTTGTGTACCTGAAGCCGGAACGCCTGGAGGAATACAAGAAATGCCACGCCGCCGTCTGGCCCGAAGTGCTCGAGCAGATCAAAGACTCAAACATCGTCGATTGTAAGTCGTTATCACGGGAGAAACAAACTCAAAGATTTGCGCCAGCACAATGAGGAACTCGACGCACTGACGGCTGCAAGACTCCATCTTCTTCACTGACGAGCCCCGCCCGATGCTCTTTGCGTCATTCAAGTGGGTTGGCGAGGACTGGGAAGCCGATATGGCGCGCATGTCCGCCAACAAGAAGGTGCAGGAGTGGTGGGCCATGACCGACGGTATGCAGGAGAGTCCGCTTCCGGGTGCGAAGGGCAGCGCCGCTGGCCCGTGGTGGAAGGCTGCGGAGGAGGTGTTCTACGTGAAGTAGCGGGGCATTGCTGGAAGTAGGCAATGCAAGGATAATGGTCCGAAAATAAGCTCCACGAAATAGATGCTTCAAGTTCAGGGATCATGTCGCTATTGAAATTAGCCTCGCCAACGTCACTTGCAGGTATTGGCTTGGAGATTCAGCCAAAGGTCATTGCAGAGGGCCGGAGATGATCATAATTCGGGTAGACTAGTTCGGAAAATGCGTCCAATCCCGGCCACCTTAGCGAAGTGTTTTACAGGATGTCTTAGGGGTTTCGTACTGATGATTGCGCGCTTGCTTCGATAGGTAAAACTGGGCCTTTGGCAATCAATCCCACGTTCTTTTATATACAAACCTCTCCTAATCAACGTGGTTGTTGAGTGTGCTACTAAGCAAAAGCCCTCCGCAAAGTGTCCTCTTTCATAAAAATCTAGTGAGATAGAAATCCAGGCTCCTTTTGACAGCATACTAAGCGCATTTAAAACAGTATATTATTCGATTGTCCAAAGTACTCCGTAGGATAGCTTGTGGTAAACCGGATTGATTAAGTATGGAGTAGATGCGGATGACCAATGTGTTCGGAAAATACGAAACATGGCCCGAATACGCCCACGGAGCCGGAAAACTCCCTCCGAGACGGCTGCCCTAGCCCCCGTACTTAGGCCGCGCATGAGTATTGGTGGCTTGCGGAGAAATACGCGGTGTCCTATTCTCGGGCAATCTTCCACCGAGATATGCAGGTCCCCTTCCCCCATACTTCTCCACAATTCTTACCCCAGTTCCCCGTATTACGCACATCTGCAGGAACCTGGTGGTCGGATATTGAATCATGGGGAGACAAGTATAAAACGCGCGCGTCCGCCGCATGGCAACTCTTAGGCAACCGCCGAAAGCCCCAAAAATTTCACAATGGCGAACTCGGGCCTCCCTCGGGTGCTTGGCTCCCTGCTTCTGGCCCTCCTCGCCTTCGGCGCCGAGGTCCTCGCCGTCCTCACGGTCAATGAAACATCGACCGGGATTGTCATCGAGAACGACCGCCTCCACGTTCAGCTGGACAAATCCAAAGGCGTCATCGTCGGCCTCACCCTCGACGACCAAGACCTGCTCGGTCCGGTCTCCGGGCAAACGGGCATCGGCCCCTACCTCGACTGTTACTGCACTCCTTCCGGCTTCTATACCCCCGGCAGCAAAGCCCCGCAGTATGAAATCTTCCAAGATATCGACTCAAGCGGCGTGCCGTACGCCGGCGTGGTGATGGGCGAGACCTACGCCGCGACGGGTCAGCTGCTCGAGTTCTACTACTTCCTGCGCGAAGGGGAGACGGGCCTGCACACATTCAGCCGGCTGGCATACTACAATGAGACGACGCCCTTCTTGCGCAACCTCCAGGAGTTCCGCACGCTGTTCCGCCCTAACACCCAGCTCTGGACGCACCTGGCGACTAACGAGAAGACGTATGCTCCTCTGCCGTCCAAGAACGCCGTGTCCAAACAGGTCGTCGTGCAGGACGCTACGTGGTCGCTGTTGAACACGCCCGAGGACCCTTATGTCCAGCAGTGGGCAGACTTCTTCACCAAGTACACGTTCCAGGCCCAGTGGAGAGACCACAGGGTGCATGGCATGTTTTCCGACGGCAGCACGAGCGACACCAACAACACGTTCGGTGCATGGCTGGTGATGAACACCGTCGACACGTACTTCAACGGCCCCAAGAACTCCGATCTCACCGTAGACGGAATTGTCTACAACTACATCGGTGAGCACACTTACCTGTACTTGCGGTGGGCCCTCGCACTAACGTACTCCAGCTTCCAACCATCACGGCAACGGCACTCCTAACATCACGAATGGCTTCGACCGGACCTTTGGCCCCGTACGCCTCCCCTGGCCTTCTCCAGCGAACCTCTACTGACTATTCCCAGTTCTATTACCACTTCAACAGCGGCGCGCCCGGCACCACGCTGCAAGAGTCCCGCGCCGACGCGCTGCAATACGCCGACCCGTCATGGAACGCGCAATTCTACGACGACATCGCGCCGCACGTCCCCAACTACGTGCCCACGTCCGGGCGCGGCACATGGCAGGGCGCCATCGCGCTGCCCGCAGCCAGCAACAACCAGACCAGCACCTGGAGCCGGCCCCTCGCAATCCTGACGGCGAGCGGCATCGACTTCCAGGACAACGTGGCCGACACGAAGGCATATCAGTACTGGGCAGAGCTGCAGGTGTCGGGCGCGTCCAACATCGCGACGGTCACGATCCCGCGCGTCAAGGCGGGCGAGTACCGGTTGACAGTGTACGCGGACGGAATCTTCGGGCAGTACACGCAGGACGGGATCGTGGTGACGGCGGGGCGCACGACGGCGACGAACGCGTCGTTTGTCGAGGAGAGCGCGGGGAAGGAGCTGTGGCGCATCGGCACGCCGGACCGGTCGAGCGGCGAGTACAAGCACGGCGTCGAGGTCGATACCAGCAAGCCGCTGCAGCCGGAGCAGTATCGCATCTATTGGGCCAAGTACGACTTCCCCACCGAGTTTCCCGAGGGGGTGAGGTTCAAGGTTGGGGAGAGCAAGGAGGTCGAGGACTGGAACTATGTGCATTGGAGCTCGGTAGGCGGGAAGGCGAATGCGTTTAGGAATGAGACGCTGTTCTCGCCGACGATTAGCAACTGGACCATCCTGTTTGACGCGTCGGCGGTGGAGCTGAACAGGAGTGTGGCCGCGAAGAATGAGGCCACGCTGACCATTCAGCTGGCGGGCGCCAAGACGGCGGCAGGCAATACGGACGTGTTCAATGCGACGGAGCCGTATTCGAACTTGCCGTATGTGGTCACTGTCAACGGGAATGAGCTCGAGCCTTGGGTGATTCCGTAAGTTGCGCCGTTCGATGACCCCCGATATTTGCTGACACAATGCAGGTATGCCCATTCCAGCTCTTGCGCCGTTCGTTCTGCCATCAGCTGCTACAACGTGGCCCACAAGTTCGTGTTCGAGACGAAGTTCCTGAAGGAGACGGACAACGAGATCGTGCTGCGGCTGCCGTCGGATGCTATGGATTATGAGTCGGCGGTGCTACCGCAACAGGTATATGTCCAGTATGACGCGCTGAGGCTGGAGGTCCAGTAGTGAGGATAGCTGGGTAAATGTATATAATGAATTGTAATCAGACCAACGGATATTGTCCCCGAGAACCGTGTCGGCCTGCTGCTGCCGCTGCTGCGGCTTGTCCTTAAGTTGTTCGGGCAAACATGGGGAATGCATCGTCGTAGAAGTGAATGAGAGCATTCTATCCCGTTTCAAAGAATTCCACTGCTGAGGCCACGTCCTGCCGTGCAGTGGTTCGAGCCCCGAGGGAGAATTTCAGAACAATGATGGAGGGAGGAAGCGATTGAGCTTCGCCGGGTGGGGTCAGACGCGTCTCGGCGCAACGCGATCGCGAGAGCACGTGCACTTTTGCCAAGCCCCAGCCTCGCGCTCTGTCGCAGTCACTACCTAACGTCTGCCTCCATCATTACTGTCATAACCATGACCTTC
>JAJJID010000377.1:0-39727 GCA_022204955.1 Macrophomina pseudophaseolina | reverse complement strand
CGTGGAGAAGCGAGCGAGTGGGCCGCGTCTGATGACTGACGTTTGACCGCCCGGCCGAGCAGACGCTGCAGACTGCCGCCGCGCGACCCTGCCTGCCTGCGACGCGCCCCGGCAAACGACAGCCCGCGCACCGCCAGAACAACCGACGACCGACCGCTCGTGAGCCTGCGCCGATTCCTGCCTTGCTCGGTCACCGCTGTCGTGGCCAGTAATGCGCGCTCGGCTGCCTCCGACGCTGCCCTGGCCCCTGCGCGCCGCCTCCTGCGCTCGCCCGACTCGCCGCGAGCCCCTTCATCAACACCACCACTGCCATGTCCTCCTCTCGCCGCCCGCCAGGCGCCCGCGGCGAGACGGAGGGCCATGCGGCCCGACAGGCCCAGCAGCGCGAGCCGGCCGTGGGCAGCAGCGCATCCGCGGAAGACGGCGCGCGCGTCTAAACGTCGCCAGCCGTGCCACCACGGGCCGTGGTGGCCAGTCGCATCCCAGAGACGCAGCCTGGGCGGTGCCCTGCTTCATAAAGTGCGGCCGACGACGCGCAACGGAGTGCCGCGGGAAACGAGGCCAGGGGCTTTGGGCATTCGAGAAAACGAGCCGCACGCCAATCTTCAGCGGTTGCGGCAACGACCTGCGCGGCACGAGTCGCTGCGGCGGCGTGCGAGTCGTGCCCCTTGGGCAGCAGCGCCGCTCCCGAAATTGCACCACCCATGGTGGGCACCGTCGGGGATCCGCTCCCGTCGGAGGTTGTTCCGCTCACACAGGAACAGCAACTCCATGCCCCGGCTGCGACACAATGCTCATGTGTAAGCAATGCGCTTTCTGCAAAAACCGCTGCCTCGCCCTCTCGCCCATGTCCTCGACCGGTGCTCCCAGCTCCATAACCTGATTCATCTTTTGCGAGATCGCCTACGCTGCTCCGCCGCTGCCCTCCACTGAATGGATTCCCTCTCCATCGACAGCTCCAGGTCTGTTCCGGCTCCCTCTCCCCTCATTGGTCGCCTCGCTCTGACCTGATTTTCCTCGACAGCTCTTGGGAGCAGCACAACTCCACGCTCCCCGTGGCCCAAGGCCCGCTGCCGCCTCCGCCCCAGACCAGCCCAACCAGGCGTATTCTGAGGTCTAAGCACCATCAAGCTCTCGTCCGCTACCAGCCGCCCCAGGTATGTGGCGTGCTCGAGGTGCGCAAGAACGCCTGTTTTCTCGGCGTCACCGCCATAGTCCGCCGCGAGACGCGCGAGCTCGCCGACTCGGGCGACTGTGGCACCTACGAGTACCCCGTCATCAAGTATGTCGTCGAGGATCTTAGCTGGTCCGTTTTCAAACGCTTCGGCGGCCTGGATATCATGGACCCGGACCTTCTCCACGTGCTGGAGGCCAAGTCGCGGTGGTGGACCAAGACCGACGACTGGTTCCTTCTCGTCCAGGGCGCCTTTGGCAAGAGCCGCAAGAGGACCCTGTTTACCTTTGCTGATCCCAGTGTGCCCACCCTCTCCCGTGCCGTGCTTCCTCCTCCTCCCACCTCCGCCGGCCAGCCTCAGGAGAGGGATAGCCGCGTGTCCGACCGCATAGAAGAACTGGCATGACTACACCCCGTGGCTCCCGTGGCATAGCCTAAGCACTGGGTGTCTTGCCTGTGCGGGTAAAGCGTCTTTACCCACGACTGACACCGCATGTTGTTCACTCGTCATCGTGTCCGAGCGTAGACTTCTCTTGTCCCACTAACCCGCTGATCCCTATGCTCGACGTCACAAGCGACGGGCCTTCCCGAACCATTGAACCACCCAGAAGACTTCTGATCCACAACACTGGGGCCTTGGCATAACCTTGCAATGACTTGCATCCACGCGGATACCGAGATAGCCGGACTGAGTGCTGCTAGCCGGATTGAGTCAAGAGAGGACGGCCACCGCCTCACTTTTTCGAATTGTTGTCCAGGACATCCTGGATGTGGCCTGGGCCGCCTTCAAACCACATGCCTTGATCGCCGGTAAAGGAAGCTACCCGTTTGGCCGTTTCTTCTCTCTGGAGTCCGCTGGTTGAGTCAGACTTCTGCTCGTGTGGTCCACCATCCGAGGATACTTACCGCCACTGGACCCATTCCGTCTGCCCGACTTCATTGCTACTTTCCTCTGGCCCGGACCCGATTGCCTGGACCCCAATTACCTGGTCTATCCGGATCATCGCTTGGTTTCTCTCCTTCGCCCACTGGACCCCGGCTGCCACTCTACTTCTAATCTAAAATCAAAATACATAATCGTACGATGTCTCATGCAGCGCAAGAGTACTCTCACGAGCAACGGTCTACCCCATATTCTTAACCATCAGGCACCTTACATCCGCCTCTTTACCTGGATACCATCTTCATAGACTTTCCTTGACAGCAATTGTTCTCGCTGCATTCGATCACGATACTGGTCGTTATCTTCATCTCTCGCCCTTTGTGATGGGCCAACTTAAACTTGTGTCTCTTTTTCCTAAAACCCAGTTTCTCGACGAGATACTTTATGCTTCTCTATTTGTTGTTCTTGGATATGGCATTGGGAACGGCGCATTACTGAATTTCTACCTCGCATGGAGGAAGAAAGGGATGGGGGGAACGGATGGAGGAAATCTGGGATCTTTGGATTGGGTGGCTTTTTTGTTTTATACTGTCCAGCTTGTTCCTTGGCTTTTGTTTGCTTTCCTCGGATTTTTTTCTGTTCCCTTTGTTGGCGGTTCAACCTGCCGCATACGCATCGACTGCACGTCTTCCTTTTGCGTCACAGGGGTGGTTATCTGCAGCGATTGTTTGGTTCCTTTACGCATCAATGGTTCTTAGTGAATCTAATCGGGGCGTCTGCGCCGCGCGCTTATCACCGCACCTACACTCAAATCTTCTTGCGCTCCGTGGTTCCTCTCTGCCCGGTTCACCCGCACGCAATCTCTACAACGTACCCATCGCCTCGGGTCCCGAACGCGGCTATCCAACCACTCGGAGAATTACCGCCCCTTGCCATGAGAATACGTGCATGCTGACGCTGCAAGGTACGGCTAAAATGAGGTGCCACAGCTTTGGGGCGCCCCTACCGAGGACCAGGGTTAGCAACTGAGACCGCTGACGAGGGCGCTGCTGCGGCAGCTTACGACGCTTACCCGATATGGCAGGTGTTACTTTTTTCGGAGCCAAGGCCTCAACATGGTTTGGACTCGGCGTGCATGGCGCAGAGCTCCCCTTGGTCGTGGCGCTTATAAGGTTGTCTGTGGTGGCCCTTCAATCATCTTTTGCCCCGTGCTGTTGTCCTGGGCCTGTTTGGCGGGTCGTGGCGGGTGTGGGAATTTGCTGCGCAATATTCGTATGAACTGGGCTTCTTGTTGAAGGAGCTCAACCACAGCTCTGGAGCAACGCCTGGCTCTAATATGGCGGGCTCGGCCTTTGTCATCGCCCAGACTTCCTCCGGCAGTGACAACGATCGCACTGCATCTGCGTCCAGAGTCAGAAGTTGCGTCCGGACCGGGAGTTGGTGCAATTGAAACAGTCTGGTGTCTTTACAACATCCTTGAGCGGAGGCTGCTATGCAAAGTTTTGGTTGATTGCTCTTTCAATCCGACGCTCTTCAACAAAGGTCATCGAAGTTTCTCTTGCCTTCGCACCTTATCCTCCGATGCCAACAACTAAAGCTGCTGAAATATTTTTGGTTGTTAGAAAAAAGAAACGAGGGGGGTTGTGGGCCGATTTGCCACTCTCTCGCAGCACGCAATCCTGATCTCCTTTGTTCAACACGCGCCCAGCTTACCCTCTTCAACCGAACCGCCAAACCCTAGCCCTTGCGCACACCATTTCTCTCCCTCCCTCTCTCTCTCTCTTCTCCACCGTACCGGAACTCGATCTCAACCCTACCCTGTCCTTCTCTATCCCTCCTTTTCCTTCCCCTTCCCCTTCCCCTCCCCCCTCACCGTCTTCTCCCCCTCCGGCGGCACATACCCGCTCGACCCCCGCAGCACCCAACGCCCCACCTGCCGCTGGTACTCGGCGTACTCGGCGTACTTGCCCGCCGACACCGCCTCCGTCATCTTGGACGAGTCGTAGAACGGCAGCAGGTACGCGGCCAGCCCGAAGACGCCCGCGTTGCACGGCGCGTGCCAGAACGACCACGCGTACAGCGCGATCCAGATGCCCTGCTCGGCCGCGACGTTGGGGTGCCGCGAATACGCCCACAGGCCGTGCGTCGGGAAGCCGCGGGCGAGGGCGGAGCGCGGGAAGCGGGATGGTGGGGTCGAGGCGTCGGGGGAGGAGGAGGAGGAGTGCAGGAAGTTGCGTTTGGCGGTTTGGTAGGCTGGAAGCGGGGGCGGGTGTGGTTAGTAGTGCTTTTTTTTTTGGTCGGGGGGGCGGCGGAAGGGAGATTGGCGGATGGGAGGGGAGGGAAGCAGCGTACACCACTGTTGTTGGTCGGCGATGCCTTCAACGGCGAGGAGGGCGAGGAGGACGGTGACGAAAAGGATGTCGATGGCGGTGAGGTGGGGGTGGCGTTGGGAGGAGACGAGGAGAAAGTAGGTTGGCGTGGTGGCGAGGTAGAAGACGACCTGGGGAGGGTTTAGCCGGTGGGTATGAGCTTTTTGACCGGGTTGGGATGCGGAGGAGCCACGGGGGCTCATGAGACGTACGTTCTGCCAAATTGAGACGAAGAGCAGGTTGAAGATGGTGAAGAGCAGCTTGCTGGTGAATTTGGACCGCACGATCTTCCAGCGGTAGTCTTCGAAGCCTTTGGCGTAGCCTCCTTTGCGGCCGTAGGTGTGGGAGAGGCGTATCTGTAGGGTCTTCAGTGGGACGAGGACGAAGACGAAGACGGTGAATGTGAGAGAGTATCTTACGGCCCAGAGGACTGTGAAACCTAGGATCAGATCAACCCTGGCTGCATCTAGTCCTGACAGGTGTGCCCAGAGAGAGTAATGTGCATTGTAGATGGTCGGGAAGAGGCCCCATGCTCGGTCCACTTGAGAGTAGTTGTCGTTGAGTTCGGATATCGCGAAGACTATGGCGGCAAAGACGAGGGACAGGTAGAAGCCCGTGAGCAGTGGGCTGGTGGTAAGGTAGAGAATTCGTAGATTGTCGAACTCTCCCGCCCAGATCTCCAAGAGGAGAGTCTGGAACTGCGTAGCGTCTACAGGCATGCAGGCTTGACAGAAACGAAATCCAAAACGGATTGGTGCGTAGAATGGGGGTTCTAGGACACTTGTCGCACTTTTTGGGAGGTGGCGAAGAAGATACTGAACTCCATGGAGTGGTTCCCGAAGCTACTTGTTCCGGGGAACCTTGGTAGACATGTGAAATGCATTTACGAGCAGGCTAGTCATGGGAATCAGCAGAATGTGAATCGTGAGTCCGACGAGGTGGAGAATCTACTCAGCAGTCCACTCCGCTTATAGCACTAGATCGATACCCGAGTAAGGGAAAAAGCACAAAGCGGGAAACTAGCGAACGAACATATGCAAGGCGGGGCAGGCAACCCAGGCACGGACCAAAACGGGCCATGGCGTTCCGTAAGGCCCATGTGTAGGTCAGCCTCGGTGGTGTCATGCGGCTCTCCGCACGAGCACCTGGCCAGCCCTGGAAGATACGGTCTACGGCTCAATTATTTTCGGGCTTTGTCGCGGGTTAGAAAGCACGAGCACGCGGACGTAGCAGGCGTGCTTCTTGACTGACGATCGGACGAGCACTGCCTAAGAATGTAAGTAGATGCGAGATCCTTTCCGAGATTGCCCCACAACGGCTAGTCAGAGCACTCGTGCTCTTTCATTGGCGCTGCTCATCAATTTCCGCTATCTGCGAGCTAAAGGCCGAGGACTCGTCATCTTCACCTCCGTTGAAGGGAGCTCTACAACGCCTTTCGGATGTCTTTACTTACATTCCCAGCATTGCGCAGTCGTGTCTCATCGCAGCGAGTACGAACCTCGGTTACAGCAACGCCACATCCTGACCGTTGCAATCACGGGGTCCGCTCTCGAGCGACCACCAAGCCAAGGCAGAAACGTCGTACCAAGCATCTTGACTACTAAGTTCACACTTTAGGTAATAGCCATTAGCAACCCCCCTGTATCCGTACGGTCTCACTGGGCTAATGAGAGCGAGAGAAGAGCTCATCCGCATTGCCGCTTTTGCTGTCATCAGACGCATCGGCCGGCATGATGATACACTTGCTCCATTCAGCGAATATCATCAGGTGAGTGTTCCAGTCAACGTGTGTTATTGATAATTACTAGTATATTCCAACGCTGGGAGCACATTTTTAATAAAGCTACATCATTTGGCATTTTGGTCATAGACAGGAGAGGCATAGTATGCTTGATAATGAGGACTGTCCTCATAGTGCAGCGTAAGCATATGTTTACAGAAGATTTCGTGCAAACACTCCTGACTTTTCTGGGCTTGAGAAGGGGAGATGCGTCGTGGAACACGAGGAACCATTACTGATGCCGCGAGTAATGTTGTCCAGATTGCATTTAAACAATTGACCCACAGAATGGGATTTGCTGATAGTGGAGTGCCTAAGCTGATGGAAATACGAGTGAGCATTCGGAGATTTCGAGTTTCCCCAAGCGGAAATCATGGTACGCGCTACTCACGCCTATCATCGCAGTGGACAGAAGAGGCCAGCGAGTCAACGAGAGCATAATATAATAGTTCCCCCGCCTTTGATCTCTATAGCTGCGTCTCGCCCATACCTGTCTCCAAATTCTTCAGCAAAATGGTGGTGGAACTCGAGTCTCTAACGCACTTTGTGCCCTTCAACAATGTTTCCTTCGGAAGCAATTCTACGGCAGACTTCTCAAAAGTCGCACCTCAGATATCCACCTGGTCTGGACGCAACATTGCCCTCTCCTCCATAGCACTCCTCGCCTCGATATTCTACATCTACTTCTACCGCTTCTGGTCCAACAGTGCCGCCGTCCGTGAGACCGGCACGAAACTCATCTTCAGCGAGCTCGATGAGCCGGCGCGGCGGAAAATGTACATCGAGGACTGCGTCAGCATCCTCGGCCACGGCTACCAGCAGTTCAAACAGGGGCTCGACATGTACCGAATGACGACCGCGGACGGCAGCGAAGCCACGGTGCTCAACCCTCGGTACCTGCCCGAGCTGCGCAACCTGGGCGACGAGTACCTCAGCTTCCCCAAGGCCATCGAGAGCCTGCTCGCCGGCAAGTGGGCGCACATCGCCGACCGCATAATCCCGCTCGGCGTTTCCGTCATCAAGGGCGACCTGACGCCCAACCTGAACCGGCTGATGCCGGTCATCTCGGAGGAAATCGACCGCGCGCTCGAGCGCGTGATGCCCGAGTGCGAGGACGCGTGGCAGCCCGTCTGCGTGTACAAGATGGTGCAGGACATCGTGTCGCAGGTGTCGGCGCGCATCTTCGTCGGCGAGCCACTGTGCCACGACCTGCGCTGGCAGGCGCTGTGCCGCGATTACACGGACAAGGCGTTCGGTGCCTCCCGTGCAATCAAGCAGTGGAGCCCGCTGGCGCGGCCCTTTGTCTTCTTGCTGCTGCCTGAGATGATTGACCTCCTCAAGACCCGCAGGGACGCGGTGCGCTTCATGACGCCGATTGTGAAGGCACGGGCGTTGGAGACTGGTGTCGAGAGGGACGACTTTATGGAGTGGCTGAAGCGCAAGTCGCCGCCGGGATTTGCGAACGATTATGCGGAGCAGGCGGAGATTCAGTGCCAGCTCGCGGTGGCGGCGATTCACACTACTAGCATGGGCCTGACCAACGTCATTTTCGATCTCATGGATCATCCTGAGTACCTGGGACCTCTGCGGAGTGAGCTGGTCTCCGTGCTGAAAGAGACTGGATGCTATGACAAGAACACGATGGCGAGGCTGAAGAAGATGGATTCCTTCATGAAAGAAAGCCAAAGGGTAGGTGCTTGTCCAAGCCAACGGGAATCAATACTAACACGGATCTGCTCTTTCAAGTTCAATCCGGCCGGTTTGACGTCCTTCAAGCGCTACTGCATGCGCGACGTCACCCTCTCCGACGGCAAAGTTCTGCCCAAGGGCACTCTAATCGAGATAGATGACTGGCATCAATACTTCGAACAAGGCTCCATGGATAAGCCTGCAGAATTCGACGGCCTGCGGTACTACCTGTTACGTCAGGAAGGCGACAAGAACTCACATCAGTTTGCCACCAGCAATCCCGACTATCTGCAATGGGGTAACGGCCGCCACGCTTGTCCAGGCCGGTTCTTTGCAAGTAACGAGATTAAGAGTATATTGTCGAAGTTGATACTGAAGTACGATATCGTGCCTCCGAAGGAGTGGACCGGAAGGCCTCCGAATGCAAACTTTGGCAGCCAGGTTTGTGGCTCTACTGCAGCGGATATCAGGACGTACGATACTGACGGCTTCTCAGCTAGCACCGAATCCGACAGCGAAACTCCTTTTCAGGAGAAGAAAAGCAGAAGCAGGTCTATGAGAGCCGGCTGTCTCTCTTTCTGAAAGAGGTGGGGGTTATGCAGCGAACACGTACGGGAAAACAGATCAGGACCGCACACAGCCGCCTCTCAGGAACCATCCCACAAAAAGGCCTACGCCCTCTTCGCCCGCTCCCTGAAAATCAGCCACAGCGGCCCCAGCGTCATCGTGAACGTGTCCTTCATCCCCTCGTCGAAATCCTTCCCCCTCACCGCGTCCCCCTGGGCAAACGAGACGTCGTACGCCAGCGCCACCCGCGCCAGCACGCTGCGCATCTCCCACATCGCCAGCCCCTTGCCCGCGCACGCATACTGCCCCACCTGGAACGGGAACATCGCGGTCCAGTCCACGACCAGCTCCGGCTTCCCGCCCTGCTCGACCGGCAGCCAGCGCTCCGGGATGAAGTCCGTCGGGTTGGGGAAGTACCGCGCGTCGCGCTGGATCACGTACGGCGGGACGTAGACGTCCGTGTCGGGCGGGATGAAGAGGTCGTCATCGGCGCCGGAGAGCGGGATCCGCAGGCCGCTCGGGGGCGTGACGCGCGGGGTGCCGGAGGGCACGGCGGGCTTGAGGCGCGTGGTCTCGTGGATGATGGCGTCGAGGAGGGGCGCGGTGGCGGCGTGGTGCGCGGAGAGGTGCGCGTAGGTGAAGGTGGTGGCGCCGCCGGGGAAGAGGGCGGCGAGTTGGGTTTGGAGGCGGGCGTAGGTGTCCGGGTGGTGGGCGAGGTAGTAGAAAAACGTTGCTGAGGGTGTTGGAGGTTGTGTCGCTGGCGAGGGAAAGGTCAGTGGCTGAATGGGAGGAAAGGGAGAGAGCAGGCTTACGCTCCGGCCACGACGATGGTGCGGCCGTCTTCGTCGAGCGCGGCTTGTGTGCGAGGCGCGTGTGGTGTGCCGGCTTCGTATTCGTGGAGGATCCATGAGAGGATGTCTGTAGGGGAGGAGGTGTCGGAGTTTTTTGCTTGGAGAGTCTGGAGGATCAAGTTGGTCAGCGCGTCTACCCATACTCCTGATTCTCTCATGCCCTGTCTTGACACTTGCTCGGCAACCTTCAAGACTTCTAATGTCAAAATGGTCCCTTGTCGTCGGTCTCTTGCCAGTACTAGAGCACAAAAGTAGTGACGTACCTTCCTCTTCTCTGCCACCAACCCCTTACAGTACTCTACAAACGGCGCCACCGCACGATCCGCTCCCGGAATCCTTGCCGCCGCATTAATCAACCACGGAATCGGCTTCAATAACCCAAAGAACAACTGCTGTGCCCGCAGCGCTTTGACCGCCCAATGCTCCACCCCGCCCCCGGCCAGCTGCCCGAAATCCTTTCCGAACCCGACAACACCCATTAAATCATACGACAGGTACGCCATCAGCTCCGTGACGTTGACCGGTTTGCCCGAGGACTGGGACAAGACGGAGAGGAAGGTGCTGATGGTCTCCTGCATGCGGCCGTCGTAGGCGCCGATGGCCTTGTTGCTGAGCGCCATCTCCCACGGCTTGCGCCGCCGGCGGTGGTCCTCGATGTCGCGGGTCTCGATCAGGCCGAGGCGGTCGTTGGACCAGTCGGAGAGCTGGTACAAGGTAGATTTGCGGCAGGCGGCCATGGGGCCGACGGCTTCGGGGCGGAAGATGGTGAGTTCGCGAGGGCCTGGCGGGTGGGAGACGATGGCTCCGGCGTCAGCAAGCGACTGTTTTATCCTCCCCGAAACGTTGATTCTGTCCGGTCGTTCACGCTGGTCTTCTTGTGTTCTCTCTCTCTCTCTCTCTCCATCGTCTTGTTCTACGTCCTTTGCACGCAAAATCGACTGGCGCAAAACCGAAGAAAACCAGACTCACCCGTCCTCACGACATCCCCGTATTCGGCTTTCAGCCTCTCCAGCTCCAAATGCCACCGCACCTCCTTCGCCGACAGCCACACCGCATACAACTTGGTGAACCTCGCCGCCACCGGGCCTGGGAACTTCCTGAGCCGGTGGAAGAATCCCCGGTACACAAGTATCGAGGTGGCCAGCCCCGTCACAAACAGTGCGCTCCCGCTCGACAAGCTCCAGAGGGCGTGGGAAAGCGCGATACCGAAAACCTGCACGCTGACGTACAGGTACGCCGCAGCCAGCGCGCCGACGACGCCGAGGATGTGCAGCAGAAACATGTCGATCTCAACGCGCCGGACGAGTGTGTGGGCGGCGACGCCCGCGACGAGCGGGGGAAGCCAGGACGAATCCATTGTTGTCGTTGGTGTTGCCGTGTGCTGGCAGGTCGCGCCCGTGAAAACCGGGAGGGGGGAGGAAGAGCAGCAGCAGGTGGCCCAGCTATCTATGCATGTACTTGTACCGCGCGTGCTTCGCCTAGCCCTCTCGCACGTAAGAAGCAGGACAAACGGGGATAGTGTGCGGCGTAGTCAACGGTTGCGGGAGTGCATCGTTTCATCTCCGGTCCAATGCAGCAGCAGAGCGAGCGGGCTGCCCCACTCCGCCTGTGGGATCTGCGGCAGGGGTGGTGGCGAGGGTTGGTGCTCGCGCCTGCTGGAAGGGGCAGGATGGGCCGACCGATATGCAGGCGGGTATTTGGAGGTGCTGGAAGAAGATCAGGTAATGCTCATGCATTCGTCTGATTTGCTCGAAGTGTGTTCACAACATGTTTTGGGCGATGAAGGACTGTCATCATTCCGGTGCGCGGCTGTTTCCAAACTACCTGAGTTCCATCGTTTAACCCCCAAAGCCTGAGTTTCTGCCGGAATACTGGTTTGTATATTCGCGACCTCCAGCATGTCGATGAGCCCCACAAGCTCAGATTCTCTACACAGCCCACTACTTCTTCGTCCGCCTGCCCATCTGCTTCGCCGGCCTGGGGTTGATCTCCTCTGAATTCCTCCTCTTCCTCCCACTACCTGTAGGAGAAGCCAGGACATGAGCAGCAGCTCCAGCCAGACCCCTGCGGACTTCATTCCTTGAGGCCCTTCGAAACTGCCTCTCCCCATAGCCAGAACCGCCGTCATCTTCACCACCTTGAGCGCGCTCGTCCAGCTGCTTGGCCACGACCTCCTCAGCCACCTCTTCAACCACCTCCGCCCGGCTCTTCCTAGCCTTCTGCTCCTCCCGCTTCCGCCTGCTTCTCTGCTTGCGCTCACGCTCCCTGATCTCCGCGACCACCTGCGGCGCATAGACGAGGTCAAGGATCTTCGCCTTACCAATGTCCATCAGCTCGACGCAGACGGACTTATACTTCTGCCAAAAATCCCGAGGAAACATCAGCAAAGCGCACGCACAGCACCGAACCACACCCTCCACCATCACATCAGCCCGGCCAACAAAAGAAAAAAAAAAGAAGAGAAGGGAAGAAGGGGGAAAGAAAAGAGAAAGACAAGGAAAACAAACAAAACACAAAAAAAAAAAAAGAACTCACCGCACAAACCTCCACAACCGCGTCCACCCGCCCCTCCAACCCCACCTCCATCTCCCTCCGCTGCTGCAGAGGCCCTCCTCCAAACGGCACCGGCCACCCCGACCGCGCCCCCTCCGCCAGCGCATTCACGATCCTCCACACCATCGCCACCAGGTCCGCCTCGTCGTAGAACGGCCGCGGCCCCCGGAACCGCACCGCCGCGCTGCCGCCGCCGCCGCCGCTCGCTGCCGGCTCCGCTGCGCCCTCGGTCGTCAGCACGGCGGCGTAGAGCGCTTGCGCGAGCGCGAGTTTGTCACATGCGGAGCGCAGCTGGTACGGCGATGGCGGGTCGGGCGCGGTGCGGCCGTGGCGGGCTTTGCGGAGGGAGCGGGAGGTCGCGGGCGTGGTGGGTTTGGCGGAGCGGGGGAGGGTGGCGTACGGGGGGTAGGTGGTGGTGGTGGTGGTGGTGGTGGTAGTCGTGATTCTAGGAGCTGTGGCGCCGAGGCTGGCGTGATGGAGGCGGCGGGCGGCGAGGAGCTGAGAGCGTGGTAAGCTTGCTAGAGTTGGTGTTTGTGGTGCCGGGCGGCGGGGAGAGGGGGGAAGGCTGCGTACCTTGGCGAAGCCGGAGGGCGCGTAGATGAGTGCGAGGACGCGCGGCTTGATCTCTTGGAGCACGAGCATGGCGCTGGCCTTCTCTTTCTGTTCTGCAGTAAGCCTGTTCCTCCTCTGCGCATTTGTCCAGCACATGCCTTCAGAGTGCCCAGGATAGCGCGCTTGCGGTCGTCCCAGCTGCGATATCCGATCTCACACTGCAGCACCCTGTGTTCGGGCTGCAAGGAATCACGAAAGCCTCGTCTATATCCATCGGCGATGAGGTCCTAGATAACACATCAGCGGCCTCTGCCTGCGGCATGAGTGGGCACCGCACTTACAGCAACCCAGTAGGCCATGGCAACGATTTTGCTTGCCGTAATCGACCGTCTCGAAGCAGACTGCGTGAGCAGGGCCATGACGGGGGTTCCAGGAGCGTCCAGAGCCTCGCTAACGTCGGTGATGGCATCATATATCTCGCCAGTCAGTGTTTGCATCTCCTCAGTTATGAGATTGGCGACGGCCCGGTTTATGGTCTCCTCATCCCGCCAATACCGCTTCTTGCGGGCCTGGCGTGCGGCGGCCGATGTGGTGAGCTTGGCCTCCGGGGGCAAGTCGTCCCATGACTTGTAGGGAGAATATCCGCCTGCTGGAACGTACGTGGGCGCGTTTGGAGGCGGGGGTGGAGCGTTCGGCAGGGTGGCGGGGACTTGCTCAGCGCGTGCCTGGATGATGGCTCCAGTGTTGACCTCAGCAGAGCCTGACTTGTTGACTGAAAGCCTAGGGCGGTCGTGGGGATTTGTCAAGCTGAAATTTCCCAGCCAAGGCCGTCCGAATGAGTTAGGAAACTGAATATTATTTAGTTGGAAGATCTGATGGTTGCCATAGGGAACACTGGGATACTGAGCGCAGCCCGGAGCAGCGATCAGCCTGGAGGTGGTGTTGCGGACCACGCTGCACACATTCCCAGACTGACGCCTTCCGCGACCGTCCCAGGGCGGATGCATCTCGACAGCGCGATGGTGGTTCGGGGTGTAAAAGAAGAAGAACCTGCTGTGCAGCTTGCGTGGATTAATGGTTGGGGCGGGGATCTTGAGCGCGTTGATCCGACGATGGAAGGTGGAGTAGGCTTCGGGTGGAAGATCTAAGTCATCGCAGTCGAGGCGGATAATGCGCCCTCCAACCTTGCGGTTCTTCATATGGTCAGCAGCCGTCCGGCTCTCGATGTTTGTGTTGATAACAGCGTCGTCCTCCTGAGCGGGCGGAGTGGAATGGGGAGCGGGGGCGGCCTCGGCCGCGGGCTCAGTCTCGGAGGAGTTCATAGCCGGCGACGGGTATGGGGGATAAGTGGTTGATTAATTCGTGTTGGGTATGTACATAGCGGTCGCTGAGGACCCTGCATTACCAAACGCGTTCCAAAGCGCGTCACGTGGCAAGGAGGACGGATCTCCGCCCCTGTGAATTACGTATCTTCTTTTCATTTTTTCCCTTCACCATGGGCTCAGCGACCACGGCCTCTCCCCAGTATCCCACTTCGCAGGCTCAGCGCCCATCTCGAAAACCAGTTCTCCGCCATCAACCAGCTCTGAATGGTGCAACCACGCCCGGTCAAGTGCAGCGCCATTAAGCATCACGCGTTGGGGGTAGAAGGTCGTAGCAGACAGGTTGGTGGCCTTGACTTGCAGCGACGTCATCTGCTCCGTGCCAGGGAATAGGCGCAGGGTCAGAGACGAAAAGCGAGGGGCGCCAAGGAGATAAAGAGGCTGACCAGCAATGGGATACTACGGGGACATGTCAGATTCTCTTTTGGACTAGTTGCCTCGCGCATAAGAGTAGTCGGAGGTCCACTTACCAGCCCGATCAGATTGAAGATGAGCCAGGACGGCAGCGCGCCGCTGTCGATGTTTCCGGGATAACCGTTTCTGGCATCGCTGTAGAAGGCATCGACGATAGCACGAGACTGGTTGACCGTCTTCCAGTTGTTCCCGGGCACATAGTTGTACAGGAAAGGCGTCGCAAACGAAGGCTCATTGCCTGCGTCCTTGTCAGTCACCGCTTCGTGCACCTTTCTGCCGCTGTCTCGAACTTACCGGGATTGAACAGCGCCGAGCCCGCATCATTATTCGCACCCACACTCGTCCCAAAGCCAGGCAAGAAAGAGGCGTCCAGACGTGCCAAGAAAGCGTCATCCCCGCCCATCAGCTCCACCACCTTGGCCATATCGTGTGGCGCCGCTGAGAAGCTCGTCTCCCACACCTTCGCCTCGTAAATATCGCTGCCCCACCCACAGCTGCCACAACTCCTCGGATCATAGCTCGAGAAATTCCACGCCCCGTCTGCGTCCCTGGCGCCTACGAAGCCGGTGAAGGTGCCCACGCCCTCGAGCGTCGTGTTCGCCGAGGGGTTCCACTGCTCCGTCCACCAGCCCGCGCGCTCGCGGTACCGCGCCACATCTGCGTCAGCAACCGACTCGTTGCCCAACGCCTGCAGCCCGCTGGCGACGCTCCACACGGAGAAGTCGTTCTGCGGGTACTCAACGCCGCGGCTGAGGCTGCGCGTGTGGTTGCGGGTGAGGTAGTGCAGGGTGAGGTACTCGTCGAGCGCGCCGCGACCCTCCTTGGTCGCGCCGTCAAAGGCGACCGGGTCGACGTTGCGGGCGGGCGGCACGTCGGCGTCCTTGACGAGCGCGGCGTACGCATCGCTCCAGTCGGAGGCGCTGAGGGCCAGCTCGCCGCGGCCGCGCGTGCCGTTGGAGATGACGGACTTGGCGAAGGCGTCGGCGAGGACCGTGTCGGCGTGCGTGCCGCCCTGCACGCGGCCGTTCCAGTTGGCGGTGCGGCCGGCGGGCAGGTAGCCTTCGTACTTGAAGATGTTGACGAGGCCTTTGAGGACGCGCGTGTAGGTCGAGGTGAAGAGAAGGTGGTAGAGGGGCAGCGTGGTGCGATAAGTATCCCAGAGCGTCTGCCGGGAGAATCGTCAGTAAAGCCTCTCCCAATCTCATCCCCCTCTCCAGGAAGGAAAAAAAAAAGAAAAAAAAAATTGAGAGAGAACTCACATAGTGGTCATCGAAATACGGCTTCTCCTCATCGCTCTCCCACCACGGATTCTCGCCAGTCTTGTCCGTCGGCATCAGTCCCGTCTGATACAGCGACGTGTACAGCATCCGCTTCAACGTCGCGTTCGCGTTCTCCGCACTGCCGTCATCCTCCAGCTGCACCGCGCCCAGCACGCGCTCCTCCCACTCCGCCCGCGCCTGCTCGACCACCTCTTCGAACCCGACGCTCGCGGGCAGCTCCTGCGCCACGTGCGCGCACGCCTTCGCCGCGGAGATGTACGAGATGCCGACCTTGGCCTCGACCACGGCCGGGCCGCTGGCGTTGGCGCTGCCAGCCGCGTCGCGCGTCCAGCTGAACAGCGCGCCCAGCCCCAGCCCGCTGCCCGCCGACGACCGCACGTCCGTGTACGACCGGACCACGGGCCGCTGCTCCCACAGCGGCGGCACGGCCGGGTTGTACGGCCAGCTGAGCGTGCCGGCGCCGTCGACGCGGCCGCCGGGCCCCTGCGCGGCGTAGGCGTTCGAGGGCACGAGCGGCGAGGTCGCGGGGATGGAGAAGTTGCCGCAGAAGTGCAGCGTGTGGATGTCCGGCTGCGACCAGCCGCCGAAGTAGGAGGCGCTGCCGGCGTAGGAGGGCTGGTGGGTCGTGGGCGACTGGTAGGTGGTGAGCGCGCCGTGCAGGTATTTTTGGGAGTAGGACTGCGCGTCCCAGTCCCAGGCGGGGAGGACGTGGGTGAGGTCGACGAGGATGTGGGCGTCGGCGGAGGGGTCGGCGTCCTGGGCGAGCGTGGGCATGGAGGAGCTGAGGTTGCCGGGCGACGGGTCGGAGGGGAAGGTGTAGCGTATGAAGGCGGAGTGGTTGCTCGCGGTGACTTCGATCTTGATGCCGTTGAGGAGGGTGGTGGTGAAGAGGCCGACGGAGGCCGATTCCAGGGCGAGCGAGCGGTTTTGCCAGTAGGTCGTGTTGTCGCCCAGGTTGATGCTGTCCAGAGAGCCGAGGAGGGGCATTTGCGAAATCAGGCCGTCTAGGCACGCATGTCAATGCTGCAATCACTCTTCACGCAGGCCCATTGCAGCTTACATGTCGGGACGCCGCCGCTGCCGCTGACGTGCGTCATGCTAACGGCAGTCACATTGCCAATTGGGCTGTATCCTGCATTGCAGTCATTCCCGAGGCCGTCCGGGAGCCCGAGGTAGCTGGTGTCAATGCCGGCCTTGACCATTCCCCATGGCAGCGCGGCTCCGGGGAACGAATTGCCTCCGGCAATGGTGGAGCCCGGCGTTGGGCCCACAGTGCCGATGAGAGGGTCGACAAAGTCCGTCAGCCGGGCTTGACCAACGCCCGCCAAGCACAGCAGGGCGGCTGTCTTGGAAGCACCCATTTCACCTATGCTCTTTCTCATTCCTTGGCGCTGGAGGGTCAGCGGGGTTGGCGGATGTGGCGCCACCGCGTCTGGCGAGGTCTGGGTCCCGGCGGAGATGTCGGCGAAGGTCGAACGCGCTCAAAGGCGGCATCCGGGCATGGCGGATCCATTATATAGACAGCCGTAAATGAAGGCGGTGGGCAAAGACTGTGAAAGAGGTATGGTGCAGTGTGTTGGTTCCTGATTTTGAGGCCGGCCGGCCGGCCGTGCGGGGTATTGATCTCCGAGAAAACGTGGGGAGAGGTGGATTGGCGTGTCAAATTACTCGGATAAGAATCCGCCGACGTGCGATGACGGAAGCGGCTCTTGCCGGGTGACGCACTTCTCCTGTCTGCAGAGTCATGTTGTGGGGAGCCAATCCCGTGAAGTCACGGAAGCGGCCTTTCCGGGCTCAGGTATCCCCGACTAGCTTTTACGCCTCGTGCAACTCTGTTCCGCCGCCAGAGTCATGCTCTCAGAGACTGGACTCCGAAGTGGGTGTCATTGACTCAGTATTCGGGCCGTTGAAGGAGACTCAGATACAAGACCCGGCCGATGAGAACTTGTCCGTTGTTCTCTGGGCAGTTGGCAGACAAGGCAGAGCGCGCCTGGCCCCCTATTCGCCAACGAGTGACGGGTGGCTTCACTTTCCCAAGCTCTTCTCTCTGCTGCTTGCGCAGTGTCAGCCCAACTTTCTATCGTCACTTCATGCAGGGCCAAACATTCCAAACGCCATTCTGTACCCAACCGAGGCACAAAAGGGATAAACTCGGATCATGGTCTAGCGCGGCTGAGGAACGTCAGGACGCTCTGACAGACGCAAGCCAGCAAGATTCCGCCCAAAGCACTACGTCCTTTCAAAGAAAAATAGCCATGAGCTAGAGCTTTCTTTGCGTCTTTTGGAAGACACATCCTCCTTTGACAGAGGTCCCGTACCTCATACATATCACGTAGCACTAGGACCTAACGACCCCGGACTCTCTTGTATGTTTGACCTCGAGAGTGAGAGGAACTACCGTACCCTGCCTCAGACGAGGAGATTCACCCAATTTCAGCTCCGGTTGGCGGCAAGCTCGATGTAGTTGCAGTCAGAACAGCTCAATTTCATACAGCCGTCTGGGCTGACAGATCATTTGATGAAATATCGCCATCACCACTTGCTTTTTAATCGTTGAGTGTACAGACTTCTGAAACACAACGGAGAAATGCCGGTCGCGTGGACTTCTTGCTCCAAATCTTGGAATTCTCTAACATTTAATTCCATTTCAGGGACATAGGAAGCCATCCAGAGAAGACGCAAGAGTCATAAGAACCCAATCGTGCCAATGGCGGTTTGGACATCTTAACGAGGAGCTAAGCGCGACGTCCTGAAGGCATCATGAAGACGAGGGAGTGCAAATCTCGTTCATTTGGAAGCCTATGGGCAAATGGCCTTTTCCCTGGGTTCCTCAACCAGGATACCAAGGATCCAGAAATATTCCGCGACCCGGAGTACCGTGACACATATTGGCATGCTGCATTCGAGATTCCTTACGTGCTCTGGATGCATGCCAAAGGAGCCTTGGAGCAAGATCCACCGTTTGTTGATGCGCATAACGCAAACAAACAAAACCAGGCTCCCGGTAACACACTGGGTGAAGGTGAGAGAAGCGATGGGCCTGGCCGCAGCAACCAAGAGACCCGAAGCACAAAGGAAATCATTGTGACTAGGAAGAACGTGCTTTTCAACAACCTTATCAACCAGGACAGTGTTTTTGAGCCGGTAGATGAATGGCTCTACAACGAACCTGATTTTCTCAAGAACGACGCAGCTTCCAAAGCGGACGTCCAGTCGAGTTCCACCGCCGATTTGAAACCCACAGGCGCAGAGCGCGTTGTGGGTACCGGTGTTGATGTTGAAAAATTGACGAAGAGAAGCAACAAAAAAAAATAATGCAGGCGATGCATTAAAAGTACTTGAAATGATGAGTAATGACTCAATTGGTTCAAAGCTCAAATGTGGGCGAGCACCTCAAAAAGATCAAGACAAGTCATCTGAGACTCTTGAAGGTCGTCTTATTAAGAAGAGAATTGTTTGGCTCCCGTGTGCTGACAGTAGCACGGTCACGATCTGTTGCAACGCGGCAAAAGGTTCTGAGTGGGAAAACCTGTACTACTTCTTTCAGAGACATGAGAACTTCGAAAATTTCTTCTGGGACAGTACAACAGCAACACTAAACACATGGCAGACGGAACTACATTTGAGCTTCTATCAACTTTCCAACGGAGAGGACGGCTGTCCGAGGGGCTCTATCGCCGGAAGTGAAAAAAGTCCCGTTCCTGGGAATTGGACCTGGGGATAAGGGAGTGATGACAAGAGCGACAATGGGTTTCCGGTTCGATGGCGATTTCTTCGAACGATATTGGACATGCCATTTTGTCGAACAAAAGTTTGCAAATTTCGGTGCGGATGTCCATGAGCTCAACAAATTGCTTGTACCAGACAGCAATACAGTGGGCTCAGAAAATTGGAAGCAGCCGTGGAAACAAAGGAAAGTGCTTGAGATCATGCTATTCGACAAGATCCTTGAAGAAATCAACAAATCCACTCAGAAAACCATGAAATATATCAGAGAGGGGCTTGATAATACCAGGCAGAAGGCCGTAAACACCGCAAAGCACTCCAAACAGAGCTCGCAAGCGAGTGGTACACCGACACTTCCAGAGACAAAGCCACCTTTGGACTCAGTTACGAGGACTCCAGACACGTCATCAGGACCGAAATTGCGCGGCTCTTTGAATAATTCAGCAGGGTCAAATACTGCCTCTATATCTGGAGAAAGCACACTGGAAAAGGATGCTCCCGAGGACGCTCTTGAAGCAGCTGATTTGTTGCGCATATGAAAGGCAAGATTACCTGAAGTTCAGCAAAGAGTCACAAACGTTTGAACAGATTCTCAGAGTCTTGGATGATGACATCGGTGAGAGTCTTGCTCGCATCGAAAGATGGCGCGATCGAGAAACCGACCGCGCTCCTGAGCAACCGCGCTGGACCAAGAACGATGAGCGTAGATACCGGACCACCATTACGAAATTGTTGAATTCAAATGCGAAGAGGATCGGGGATCTTAAGCGTTATCGCGCCGACATACGGTCTTTGAGAACGTCTCTGGAAAGTACTCGAGCATACGTCCGAGACGATCTCAACCAGCGCAGCGCTGAGGACGTCCGAGCCTTCACGTACGTGACTGCGACATTCCTCCCCATCAGTTTCGCAACGAGTGTATTTAGCATGAGCGGCGCCCCGGAGGGAGATCTCTAGAGAAACATGGCAAAGGTGGCTGGTGTCGCCCTCGCCATCACAGCAGTCGCACTCATATTCGACAAAATATTGGCGGCCGTTGCAAGTGACATCAAAGATTTTGTGCTTCATCCGTGGAGCCACATCGTACGCTTTCTCCATCTGCAGGGCCTGGTCAAGCAACTACGTTCCAATATCAAGCGATCCTCAGCCAAAGATGCGGATAAATCAACAGAACGCGATTTCGGAGTCGAAGAAAGTACCAAAAAAGGCTTCAGATGGAGCGGTGTGACCGGCCTTCGTTGGCGACCTCGCAAGAAACTCGAAGAAAGAGCTGATACTGATGCTGAGGTAGGCTTGCGCGCTCGAACCTAAAACGCGCTCGTTGGATTTATTTTCTTTTCCGTTTGTTTGTGACTTTGGGCGCCTGACGCCAATTTCATATTTGCGGAGCTTGGACGCGCAAATCGTACGTATGTTAGCATCGTTGATTCCATGTTGCATTGTTCTGCAAAATATAGGTTACACTCATAACCTTGAGTCAGTAAAACAGACAAAGATGTCAGAAAATTGGGGCTGAGAAGAAGGATAAGCAGGACCAAAGGAGTGACATGTCGATTCGTTCGTAATGAGTGACTACAAAAGGAAGAACAAAACTATATCATCAGAAAAATAAACAGCCGACAAGATATATCGCTCATCCCATCTATCATATTTTCTTTCAGAGAACTCCGCGCTCATCATCGCAAGAAAAGCAGGAAAAAAAGTTAGCCGCCATCAAGAAACAAACAGACACAGCACATCATTAAGACATTACCGTCGCCGTCACACAACCTCCATCATAACAGTTACTTCCTCCACGCCTTCGCTCACACTCCCCATGACGCTCAACGAACCCCTGCCTGCTGGTGCATATCCCTTTCTACCACCGAAACTGCCCCTCTTCCAACTCCTCCTCTTCTTGATTGGATTCGCCGCATTCTCTTTGAACCGGTTCAGCAGCAAATCTACCGCCGCCGACGAATACCGCCGCTTCTCCACACTGCCCCCCGACGTCGGCGAAGCTGCTTGTTCCTGCTGCTGCACGCCGCTATCCGCAGTCGAGAACGACGAGTTAACCGACGACCCGCTCTCATCTACCGGCGCCGCGACAACGAACAGCGACTCGCGCTTCTCGTCCGCGCCCTCGCCCATGACGACGTCCTGCCCCTGTCCGTGCTCCGGCATCTTGAACGCGAAGAACGCTGCGCCGGGCACAAACGTCGGGCTGGTTGGATCGAGCGCCCTGCCCTTGCCCTTGCCCTTCGCACCGTCTCCGTTGGCCGCGGTCGGCATCAACCACCCACCGAAGCCCATGTCGCGGGCGCCCGGAGCGACGTCGTCTTCGTCGGCGTCCTGCATCATGGCGAGTGACTGCTTGCGCGATTCCGACTCCAGGGGCGCGGTTCTCGGGCCGGGCGACGGCGGCAGCAAATCGTCGATGTGGTAGACGCGGCTGCCGCGGGGGGAGAGCAGGGCGGAGAGCTGGCGGATGTGGCCGCGGCGACCGTGCCCTTTGCGAGAAGGAGTGCCGGTGGCGGCGTCTTTGTCCTTGTTGGAGTTGCTGCCGCTCCGGCCGGCGCGGAGGGCGGAGGCGAGGTCCCATTCCTCGGGAAAGGGGGAGGTGCAGGAGATGGGCTCGTTGGCGGAAGAGTCGTTGTTGGTGGTTATGTATTGGGGTTCGGGCAGGTCTAGGGAAGGGGTATCTTCTTGTTGACGCATGGCATGGATGGGGTAGGAGGAGGAGAAGGAGCCGCTGGGAGAGTAGGAGAAGGAGTGGTAGGGGTCGAGGTTGTAGAAGACGGAGGACGGGTCGATGCAGCCGGTTGTGTCGGTGGTACCATTCTGCCAGTCATAAAGGTCCTCGGCGGTGGTTTCGGGGTCGAGTAGGAGCGGGGAGGCGATGGCCGGGGAGTAGATGAAGGGTTGCGGGTATCCTTGTTGGAACTGGCCGACGAACTGGGCGGGGTTGCAGGACGTGTTGACCTGCAGCTGGGAGTGTTGTTGGAGGGGGATGAGCTGAGCGTTGATGATCGGCAGAGTGTTGCCGTTATAGGGCATCCCGCTACCGTTCATCCAGGCGTAGGCATTCAAGCTGTCGCTCTGCTTCCGCGTCGCGTCTATGGAGCCGCGCATGCCGCCGGGTGGAGCCCCGTAGCTCATCTTGCGGGGTACCTCACTTGGCCCGAAGCCGCAGCCCAGCTGGGCCGTCTTCTCGCCGAACTCGACCGTCCATCCAGACATCCAGGGGGAATCGCGAAATTCAGTTTGAGTCATTGCGCCAGGCTCAGAAGCAGCGAACGTAGAATCACGCAAAGCGTCGTCTTGCAGGCGAAGGATCCGGCGCTGGATTGTGTGCAGATTCTCGAGGAGAGCACGTTCTTCAGCAACGCAGTTGCGCAAGGTGCCGCGAGCCCGCCAGCGGGTGTGTTGCAGTTTCTTCTTCGTTGCCCGGGAGAGGCGGTTTTGTGTGTTCTGGATCTGATTCGCGCTGCGGTCGTCCGGCTGATCGTCGGCGATGTGGCTGGCTGGGAAGTCTGGTGGAGTATGGCACGGCTCGCTGGAAAGGGTCGAGGGGTACGAACGAGAAGGGGTATAGGCAGACCTGGGTTGCGACGCGGTGGTGGGCGGGTCTGTGGTTAAGCAGCAGCGTCGGTTTTCGACAAGGGTATTTTCTATGGTGTTGAGGCGAGCGCGGGCACCGTCCAATACAATGTGGGTGCGCTGCAGGGCGGAGAGGATGTATAAACGCTGCTGGTGCAGAACAGCCAGGTGCGGTGTAGGGGTCAGTGTCGTCTGAAGAGCTGCTGACATCATGGTCCCCGTGCGCTTAGGTACTCCTGAAGCTAGTCCGGGCATCTGAAACTCGACCGTCTGATGGGCCGTCAGAGCGGTTTTGGTGCCGGTGTGGAGCCCTATCGGCAGTTTCACCTTATTCTGGAAGTCTGCAAGCGCTCTAGACTCAGGTACCGAGCCGTCTCATGAGTGGAAGGTGGGGAGTTGCGGGCGCTTCGAAGATGAAGCATATGCCATGATGCGCCCCAAGCAGCTACGGCGGCCTTCTTTGTGACGAGGATGCGTCGGAGGCGCCTTGCAACCGTTGAAGTCAAACTCCTCGTTTATCTGCCAAGTTCGCAACTTGTTGCAACCGCCGGTATTGGCAGGTTTGATCGGAGCCGCAGAGCACGTGAAAAAACCAGCCAGGTAGAAGGCAGGCCGAAACTGCAAACGGTTTCAGATGGGCTAGAAACATTAGTGACGGACAGCAGGCGGAAACAATGGTTCAGAGCTGGTGGCGGCGGTTTTTCTCAGCCCTCGACTGGGGACAAAGAATTGTGGTGCCGGATGTAGAGGAGCTATGCCAAGAAACCCTGGTGGATGACCGGAACCAAGGGCAGCACCGGAAGACTCTGAAAGGGCGAAAGCGTCCCATGCCGGATTGCAAGCCTGAGCAGTCGGCATTTCATGAAGGAAGCATGACTGGCTGAACGTCGCTTCTCTTGTGTGGATGGCGGCCGATGCCAGCCTGGCAACTCATGATGACATGTGGGGTTGGATGCAGGGTTTCGACGTCGAGTAAAAAGATAACAACGCACGTGGCCAGGCCCGAAGCAGAGGGGGAAAAAGGTTACTTAGCTGCGGAGGGTTTCGATCCATCGCCCTCCGGGTTATGAGTCCGGCGCTGCCAAGGGAGTCAGTTTACGTGTCCAGAAATGGCCTATGGATGGATTTCTTACCGCTTCCGTTGCGCCGCGCAGCTATCATTTGAGTTCGTCCTGGAATGCATGTACGACTGGTCCCATTGCATGACAGAGTGAACCGCCCCCCGCGAACAATCACATGAGGAGTCCTTGGAGCTGTAATTTGCCCGTAAAGACACCTTGATTCCAACGCGAGCAGCGAAGAGAGGCCGCACACAGGATTGAAACATGGCTTCCACGATGGCTTTGTGCCAGCGTCACGACCAGGAGATGGAATACGAAGGATGGTGGAGGGTAGAGATGTGACAATAACGGTCGTATGTCGTGGCCGCCAGTCTACGAGGCTGGTGCCAAAACCACTCCACCTTCAGGTGCAAGTAAGCGTGGAGAGGCAAGCATGCAGCGCATGTGAGGTTTCAGAGCATTTCAGTGCACATGCATGCCGGAGGAATGCTCAGATCCTCACGCCTGGCAAGAGTGTGTTGGAATACCTTCCGTACTCGGAGCGGCAGCGGTCGGGGCGAGCCGACGTCGCGCTCGACCATACAGAAGACAGGACAGGGGAGGTGAGCTCGAGTCAGTGGCAGTGAAGGGCTGACCGCCGCTCTGGGCGCGGAATTGCATGCCCCTTGTCTGATGGCGGGTCAGGCTGCGTGGCCCCCAGCGGCTCGGGGGCTTGCCGACGGGAGTGCAGCAGGGCAAGAAGAGGCGTGGACGGGGAGATCGATGGAGCGCGGAGGAGGGGCCGAATTTTGAAGGCGTGCGGTGTGTGCGGGCGGTGGAGGCGGAGAGCAGAGCGGCGAGGAGGGCGGGGTGGGCCCCAGGGACGGGTGTGCCTGCTTGCTTGCTGCTCCCCTTCCCCCGGCCAAACCCCGGCCCTTTCAGACGCGTCGCGTCGCGTCTCCCCGCCGGCCTGCAAACGGCGACACCACTGCTGTTCTACCACAAACAATCCTCTCTAGCATCGCCTGTGCCCTCCGCAAATTTCCTTGGCCTGTATCAGCCGCCGGTCTCTCGCATTCACTGCAACCTCGTGGCCGCCCAGAGGCTGCGCTGCCTGTCCGTCCGCCAATGGCCGGCCGCATTCACCCCCGCTTTGACCCGTTCGAGCCAGGCCGTGATGGGCTTGGTGCCGATTTCAGCAACATCGACCCCAATGATCCCACCGCCTTCCTCAAGGCTATGGGCGCTGGCAGCGGCAACCTGCCCATGCCCACTTCTCTGCCATCTGCAGACGAAGTCCGGGAGCAAGCCCGGAGCCGGTCTGCTCAGATCTTCAAGGACTGGAGCTTCCTGAGGGCCGCCATTGATCGCCATGAGGCCACCGTCCAGAAGCGTTGGTTCAAAAAGACCAAAGAACAGCGCCGTAGGATCCTGCTCACTGCTTGGCCAAACATGCCCGCTTCTCACCGTCCCGATTTCGAGGCCTTTACTCGCGAAGCCGACCAAATCCCGACTGCGGGCTCCAAGTTCAAGGACGCGTACATGTGGCCCTACATCAATCAAGAGGATCTCCTCAAACCAAGGACATTGCTCCTCTTCCTGAACGCCCGTGCTCGCAACCCACCCGATGCCTTCGCTATGGCCGACCACGGGGCCGCCCATCTCGGCTACACCACCAAAGCACTTGTGGCTCCCTTCCTGAACGAACACACTATGATGTTCACTGCCCGGAGGTCTCCTGAGACATATGGAGAACTCCTTAATTGGGATGACCACCCAGACTCATTCGAGTGGATGACTTCGGGAAAGGGGATGCACCCGGGATATGGTCTCTATATATTGGAGATGCAAGAGCGCGTATGGTCATTCCTTGTCGAGTGCTGCAAACAGATCTTGCATGACATCGCCCCGGACTCAATTACCGGCGACGACTTTCCTGTCCAGCCCGAACCGCCCTCTGTCTCCGAGAACGAGACTGGGTACAGCTCGCTTGCTGTTATTGCAGCAGAGGCTCCCTACAGTGCCCCCGCAAGCCTCAATCTGAAACGCTTGGAATCACTGCTGGCCGCGAAGCTCTCGGCTGCTGAGGATCATGTGTGGGCACTACGCGAGGATCCCAGCTACTTTGCGGATTGCGTCACCGACTACAGGGAGCATCGCCAGGAAATGATCCCTGATTCAAAAGGCCAGCCACATCCAGTATTCAAATCCGGCCGGGAGAACACCTTTTGGAATCGTGTCATTGGGGAGGTTGTCGCCAATGCTTATCTTCGCTTGGAGATCTGGAACGAACTTCGTAACCATGTCATCAACTTGCAAAATCTTCAGGCAAAGCATGGCAAAAACATCTCCATTGACAATGATCTTCCAGATGAATATTTATCCGCTCTTCTTAAATTCCAATACTATCTGGGTCACACTACAAAGGGTCCAATTGGACAGCTGAAGCAAGGCGCTGTTACGTCCCCGCCTCTGCGCCGCTTCTTTGCCAGGGAGCCCCCGGAGGATCCGCGCTCGACTAGGATCCGCGTCCGGGAAAAACCTGGCAGCGAGCCTGACAAGACCCGCATGCGCCTCATGTGGCTGTTCAATGCGCTTTGGGACGATGACCGCCGCTTCCTTGCGGGCATCACCACCTTGGTCGACGAATTGGAGCGGTTGCTCCAGAGTGATGCTAAAGCAAAGGAGCTCACTTCCCCTTACATCGCCGATGTTGTGTCTGACCTCGCGGTCATGGCAGAGTGTATACACCAAATACAACTGTACCAGCCGTGGGCTCAGACCTTCGAGTCGCACATGGTCGGGAAGGAAGACGGTCTGAAGCGAGATTGGGCTGAACGGACCAAGGGCTGGGTTCAATTCCTGGGCGTTGCCGACGGGACACCCTTGGCTAACCTGGGGGATCCCTCGGATAAGAAGTTCTCCTACCCTGTGGACAAGCGGAGAACTCGGGAGAATGTCGAGGCCATGAGGCGCGCCGAGCAGCATCTGGACCTATTCTGGAGCAAGCTCGACCAGCACATGCTGGGGAAGAACCGGAGCCTAGACAACACTGCGGTGCGGCAACTGCTTTCGCAACCTCGGATATTACAGCGCACGCCAGAATGGGTTGAGCCGGTCAAAGCTTCGCAGAAATCAGTCGCGGATGTCGACTCCCTATGCAAGCCTCTGTCCGAGCTCTATTTCGATCTGGAGCGCCGGACAGAGCACACGATCGACCGTTCCGGCGCGTCCGCTCCCAGGACCAAGGAGAAGACCAGAGGCTCTGCACAGACTTCCGCCGAACTGGCCGCACCACCGGTTGACCCCCTTGAACGACATCTTCCTGACAAGCAGCCTACATTCCCCGTCGATAAAAGGGCCCATAAAGTATTCTCCACACTCTTCTACACTCCGTCCACATCATCTCAACCTGGAGAGGTGGCCTGGACAGACTTCTTGCATGCCATGACGTCGGCTGGCTTTGCTCCTGAGAAACTGTATGGGTCGGTGTGGCATTTCAGCCCCACAAAGCTGAGTGTTGAAAGAAGCATTCAATTTCACGAACCTCATCCATCAGGCAAGATTCCTTTCTTGGTGGCTCGTAGGCATGGCCGACGACTGAACAGAGCCTACGGATGGCATGGCGGTATGTTCTTCCCTGCCTAAAAGAATGAGGCCGGACACGTGGTTACCGGAAGATCGAGGCGGGTGAGAGGACACATCGGAGGCCCGCGGCTATCTGCCTGACCAAGAGCAGGCGGTGCGCCTTGCCATTGATCGACCCACAGCCTGAAGGAAAAAAAGCAAAAAGGAAATGTTGTCTCGTATGTGCTTTATCGATTTGCGTCAGGCCGGACAACAATACGAACTGGGAGGCCGCAATTCATTGACGGCGACGAAGCACGCACTTGTCGTTGGTGATCTGGATCAGCGCCCTTAGACCAGTAGCGAAATGAAATTCCCTCCCTTTCTCGGACATTGATTGGCGCGATTCGCCCATACCAGAGGCTATTAATATCATCAGCGGGGCATTTTTCGTTACATCACACGCCTGTTGTCGGATCCGCGTCGACGCAGGGCTGAAGATGGTGAAGAAAACCCACCGCCATTTGCTGGTGTTGAGCATCAAACCGGCACGCGCCGCGCGCTGTGTGTCTATCAAACTTGAGCCGCGCGGTGCATTGATTCTCTGCGACGGAGTATCAAACAACTGTGCCGCTAGCCGCGAGTTATCTTCGATGGAGGAGACGCAAGTGTCTCACTGGGGCTGCCTGACTGACGTGACGAAGTTGATCCGGGTTGACTCAGCGCTGAGGCCTCGGGGATCGACGAGTGCGAGCTTCAACACGGCGCGGCCAACTTGCCTCGCGGGCTGGCGCTTCCGGTCAGCTCTCTCAGCTCGGTGGAGCAGCCTTGCTTGCTTTCCAAATTCTCAACATACCGCGGCGCGCCCGAAGAGCCTTGCCAGATGTTGTTGCTCTTTCGGGCCGCATGGCAGCCACACGGCAGGGAATATTCATTACGTACGGCGATGACCGCCTTCACGGGCGCAGAACGTGGGCGCTTGGACCGAGCCCACGACTCAGGCGGCCACGGGCCGCGTAGTAGCGTCGAACGGGCCGCTTGACGCGACGTTTCCCTCCTCGCTTCTAGACCCTGACGGTGGTCCCCTACTGGAAGTTTCGACGACGGCCTCCCACCCCCTGGTATGTGGCTGCCGCAGAAACAGCCCACGGCGGCGTGATTGCGCGGTGGCGACTCTCGTCGAGTCGTCGCGGACCCGGGACCCTGGACTGCAAAAATCGGTGAAGACAGCGGCTCGTAACTGTGCGGCCTGCTATCACGGGCACTCCGTATACTGTGGGGGGAGCAATGAGCTGGCATCATGCTAAAGGAGGCGGCCGGCATCCGGCAGCCGCAGGGACGAGGCGGTAGTCATATACCTGCAGGCGGCGGGGGAATTGATAGGCGGGCGGTGCTGCCGACCTCGCAAAGCGGCGGTCAGCAGAAGTTGCCTCTGGTCCCTGCGGCGGTTCTCCGCAGCGGCGGGCCTGTGCCATTCGCTCGTCTAACGCGCTATATTCGGCGTGTTCGCTGAGCTTAACGTGCTCCCGGGCCGGCCCAGTCCGAACCAGGCAATGCGTACACACCGCTCTCAGCCTGCCCGCCGACTTCACGATCGTCCAGCACCGCAGGAAAAAAAAAAAGGGGCACCTTCAGCCCCGCCCCACCGGCGCGCTCGCCATGTTCAACGCCCTTCGCTGCGGCGAGTGGCCGTCGCCTCCGCCCAAGCGATCTCCACCACAGCTGAGACCCTCCCTGTGCGGCCGATCGCCTCCTGGCAGCAGGAGGCCAGAGTGATCCTTAGTCGTGTGTCTCATGCCAATATCTGTCCCTTCCCAGGCCGCTGTCCCCTGGAAGTGTACTGCCTCCCTTTTCATTTGGCAATTTTCCGTTAATGAGCTGCACATGACGTTTCAGGCTGACCTCCAGATATACATATAGACGACGGGCTTGTCAGAGGAACTGAATCTTCAAGACCCCCCGACCCTGTACCTTCATTTCTTCCCGCCCGACCTGTCCCCGTAATTTTCCCTATTCTGAAGCCACAAAGGCGGTGAGATCAGCAGTGATCAATGCACCCTAAAACGAAAGACACGAAGCTACCCAGCTTCATTCAACGTGGCAAGAAGCACCGCGGTGACCGCGTACGCAAGGGTCTTTCCGAAGCGTTGGGGGTTTTAGGTCTGAGAGGAGAAAGCGAAGAAGGTGGGTTCTCCGAAGGAGGCGCTTCTAGATTGCTTCCATCACGCCGCACCGCCACGTCTCTTCGCTAACTTTTGACCTTTTCCTTGCCCGCTACCAGGTGGCCTTGCTCAAAGCCTTGCCAGCACTCCATCTTTCATCTTCCACCCCGCAGCTGCAAAGCCTCCCTCCACCTCCGACACCACTTCGACACGGTCAGCCGAGCCCGACATGTCTATTCTCTCCAACCTCAAAAAGCCTCGCGATTCCGGCTCCGCACCCTCGCCCGCGAGCAGCAGATCTACCTCGAAAACTCTCGCACCCACCTCCGCCCCCGCGAGGCAGCTTCCCGTCCCCCGTCCTTCCAAGCCTGAGGTTGACAGGATGTCGGTCAACTCCATCCCCGCTACCATAGTCTCCGAGACTACCACAATTGCCAACGATGACTCGGTTGGTATGTTGAAGAAGGCCAAGAACGCCGTCCGCAGGGCTGTCTCGCCCTCGCCGGCCCCTCGCCAGAGGGTGAGCGAGTCTCAGTTCATCAACAATGTACATGAGGCTGTTCAGTCTTTGAGGGCACGGCTCCAAGCCGAGCTCAAGGGCACCAAGGAGGAGGTGCTTGCCGCTGGCATCACCATTGAGAGCTTCCTTGGCTTCATTGGGGCTGAGCGTCTGAGGAGGATGCCCCCCAAGGGAAGCAGGTGGGATAAGATCCTGAAGTGGGCCGAGTACTTTGCTACTTCGCTCTCTCTGTTCGAAGAGGCGGTTGAGACCTTCGTTGCCTCAAGCCAGGAGGCTGTTGAGCTCATCTTCGCGTGCCTCCAAATCCTTCTCCAGGTGAGTGGCAAGCCATTGACAAGCCATTGGCCCTTACTGACAATCGTAGCTGGGTCCTGGCCAAGGTGAAGCCATGGAGAGGGCCTTCTCCATTTTCCACGAGTATGGTCTTGCCTTTGCTTTCTACCTTAGGCATTACAGCCTTCTCCGCACCATTCCAGAGGCCAGGCAAGAGCTGAGCCTGGCACTGGGCGACATGCTCGGTCTTGCCATTGAGATCACCATCTTCTACCGCAAGAGCATCCGCAGCATGTCCACCACTGCCGTCACGGTCGACTTCAACATTACTTTCGGTCGCCTGATGGAGTCCTTCATCCAGCATAAGGACAGGATAGCAAACATGTTCTGGACTTACCAGCTCAAGAATTCACCCGAGATTGCCGGTAAGTGGCCATTGGCCCTCCAGCTGACGTCTGCTGACCATTCCAGATATCCACGTCTCGATCGAGGAGATCCGCCTGTGGTTGTTGCCTCAGGATCGCACTCTCCAGGCGATGGTCACCGGTCGCCGCGCCACCCGCAACCTGCGTGCCGAATTCACCTGCGAATGGTTCGACAGGCCGCTTATCGATTTCACCAGGAGCAAGGATAACGTTCTTACCATCACCGCTGAGACCGGTGCTGGCAAGAGCATTCTTGCAAGCTGGATCCTGGAGAGGTTGCAGAGGCCGATTGGCAAGAAGACTTACCAGGCTATCCACGCCACCGTGGACAGCCAGGTCCCCGCTCAGGCCACGCAGATCGCGCTCGTCAAGACGCTCCTTCTGCAGCTCCTCGAGCAGAACGTTGGTAACGTCGCCCTTTACAGGTGCCTGTCCAACGTTGTCGAGCTTGACACCAACACCAGCAGCACTCAGGATGCTGAGGATGCTCTGTGGTACACCCTCGACACTGCGCTCAAGCCGTTGAAGGACGTTGTCCTCGTCATCGACGGCCTTGACGCGCTTGAGGGCGATGAATCCGAGAAGTTCGAGGCTTACGAACAGCTCTACAACATCGCTGCTAAGAACAACCACGTCCGCGTCATTGTTCTGAGCCGTCCCCTCAGCAAGCCCTGGCCCAAGCCTACCCGCCAGCTTACCATGGGCCCTGAGCGTACCACCGGTGACGTCAAGCACATGGTCCGCGCTTACCTCTTGTCCCGTGGCATTGGCAACCGCTTCGAGGTTGATGAAGTTGCTGAGCAGGTTGCTCAGCGGAGCAAGGGCTCCCTTACCTGGGCCGAGCTTGTCCTGCAGCTTTTCGGTTCTGCCAAGACCATCACTGACGTTCAGACGACCGTCAAGGACCTTCCCAGCACCACCAAGGAGGTTCTTGACAAGCACGTCAGCACCATCTCCCTTAAGGGTGATGCCCGTCTCATCTTCGCCTGGCTCCTCGTTGCTGATAGGCCCCTCACCACCTCTGAGATCCAGTGCCTGCTGGAGCTCAACGTGCAGAAGGGCACGCACCAGCCGAGGTCGACCAACATCGTCGATGACATCCAGAAGGCCTGCGGCTCCCTGGTCATCGTTCAGGACAAGACGGTCCGCTTCCGCAACGAGTCCGTCAGGCTTCATCTGCTCGAGCTCAGCAAGGAGAGCAAGTACCTCATGCCCCCGGCTGAGGCGCACAAGGACTTCGCCACCAGGCTGCTCCTGTACAGCAAGGTTGTCGTCACCCGCAACACTGAGCCTTCCATGGAAGACTTGAGCCCCCGTGAGGTCGACGCTCTGTTCCGCTCGAATGCTCTGCTCGAGTATGCCGCCCGCAATTGGCTCACCCACTTCAAGAAGTCTCCCTTCTATGCTGAGGGTCAGCTCCAGGCCATTACTCCCGAGCTCAAGATGGCTTTCCCCAGCTCGACGCTCCTGGCTCTGCTTGAGCGCAGCACTTGGGAGAGGCAGACTCTTCTGAGCAAGGCCAACGAGCAGCACCTCCTCGCTCTGCGTATCCGTCAGCAGGCTCTGGGCGACACCCAGCAAGCCACTCTCCAGGGCTCCATTAACGTTGCTCAGTCCTACCAGAAGCTTTCTGCTCCTGTTGAGGCTAGCAAGTTTTTCTTCTCTGCTGCCAAGCTTGGTCAGGCCATCCTCGGCAAGGCCAACGATCTCGCCGTCGCCTGCGCTACTGCCACCGTCGACTCTCTTGAGGGCATCAAGGCTGACACCCGCAATGACGATGTCACCCGCAAGGAGGAGATGCTCAAGTACGTTGTTGAGACGGAGAAGCAGCGCCACGGCACCACGAGCGCGCTGGCTACCAAGTACAACAACCAGCTTGCCCAGCTGTACACTGACATCAAGGAGAACGAAAAGGCCGAGGCTGTTTACCGCGATGTCTACAAGCTCACCATTGCCCAGAACGGCGAGTTCTCTCAGGAGGCCACCCAGGCAGCTGAGAAGCTCAAGACCGTCCTGTACAAGGAGGCCAAGCACGAGGATGTCGTTCAGTACACCCAACCTATCTTTGAGTCTGCTGAGCGTAACCTCGACATCTTCGATATCCGCCGTGTCGAGATCACCCTCCGTATGGCCGACACGTGGGAGGAGAAGGAAGACCTCATCCGCGCTGAGGAGCTCTACATCTCTCTCTGGCGCGGCCTGACCGAGTACTGCCGTGCCAACGCCGGCTCAAACGAGGCACACGAGCGTAAGATCCAGATCAGCATCGCCTATGCCAAGTTCCTCCAGCGCCACAACCGCTCAGCTGAGGCTCAGAACATCCTCCACGGTGTCTGGCTCGACTACCAGCATCGCGAGAACAAGTCTGAGGCTGTTGTCAAGCAGCTCAACCAGGTTGGTGAGGAGCTCAAGGCTATGGGCATCCTGGAGACTGCCATCGCTGTTTTCAAGTCTGTCTGGGGATACTTCAAGGGCACTGGCCAGCAGAACTCCACTGCCGCCGTCTCCACCGCCGTTTCTCTCATGGGCGCCGTCCAAGAAAAGGCTGAGAAGAAGAAGGAGGAGGCCAAGAAGGAGGCCGTTGCCACCGGCACTACTGAGGATGCTGACCTTAGCGAGGATGAGGCCGATGATGAGGCCGACGCCATCCTTGAGGAGGTTGTTGAGACCGCAATTGCAGCTGCTCCTTCTGCTAAGCAGACTGATGCTGCCACTAGGGCTGGTATCGTCAAGACTCAGCAGCCCACCATTGAGCAGCAGATTCAGACCGCCGAGACTCTGTCTGGCTTCTACGTCAGCAAGGCCCGCTGGAATGAGGCGGCCGACGTCTGCATCAAGCTCCTCAAGCAGCTATGGCCCAACCTCGGCATCGAGAACAAGTATGGCTTCCCCAAGAGCTTCACCACGGTGTCCATCAAGTTTGCTCGCCGTCTTGCTGTCTGCTACACTGAGTGCAACCAGACCGAGCAGGCCGAGAAGGTTTACAACCACATCTTCCTGTCTGCCCGCTCCAGCCTGCGCATCCAGGATGAGCTCGTTGCTGAGACTGCCAACGACCTGATCGACTTCCACCTGCGCACTCAGCAGTACCAGAAGGCCCTGGTCGTCTACCAGCAGCTTCTTGAAAGCTACCGCACCACCCTTGGTTCCCGCAACCCGCTCACCCTCAAGACCCTGTACACCATGGGTGACCTGTGCATCAAGTACCGCCTCAAGGGTGCTGACCAGTACTACCTCGAGATCACCAAGGCTGAGAAGAACCAGGACGGTGTTCTCACCAAGGATGCTCTGCGTGCTGCTCTTGCCCTGTCCAAGATCTACTACGAACAGAAGCGCTGGGAGGAGGCTCGTGCCATCTACTCCACCATCTGGATCACCTTCACCAAGAAGGCCAAGGAGTACCAGATGTCTCCCGAGCTTGTTCAGACCATCTTCAAGCGCTACCACGTCGTCCTCGAGACTCACCTCAAGGTCCCCATCGAAACTGTCCGCCAGGTTGCTGTCGAGTACCGCACCACCTGCACGGCTGTCTACGGTCCTGAGTCTCAGATTGCTACCACTGCCAGCCTTCACCTTGCCGAGATCTCTCGCAAGATTCCTCAGCACCACGAGGAGGCTGTCAAGATCTGCGAGGAGGTCGTCGCGAAGGCTGCCGAGAACCCCGACAAGGCCAAGGCTCCTGGCCAAGCTGTTATCCTCGCCACCGCCAAGCGCCACCTTGCTGCTCTGTACGCCAGCCAGAACGCTGCCGGCCAGGTCTCTGCCGAGTCTACTCAGAAGGCCGAGAATCTCTGGAAGGAGCAGCTCGAGATCAACAAGAAGGACCACGGTGTCGCCCACAAGTCGACCCTTGCCTCCTTGTCGTCTCTCGTCGGTGTCTGGGCCAAATCTGAGAAGCCCGAGATTCAGAAGCAGGCTCAGACCCAGCTCCAGACTACTGTCGTCGAGGTTCTCACTGCCCCGACTGCCACCGACTCCACCAAGCTCCACGAGTCTGCTGTCTCCCTGGCCAAGATCTACTTGTCCTCTAACATGTCCACTCAGGCTTGGGCTCTCCTGAAGGATCTGCGCTTCCAGATTATCTCGAAGGAGGCGCGTGGCAACGCCAAGGTCACTGTGAAGCTTCCCGAGACTGTCGACCGCCGCAGCTTGGTCTTCATTGCTGCTTTCGAGGAGACTCTCCGCGAGCATGAGACTGCTGATGCCACCAAGAAGGTCACCTTCTCGGACATCATGACTGACATGCTCACTGAGGGTATTCTGTACGACCGCTACCACCTTACTCTGCAGAGCAAGGACGTCACCATCGAGAACAAGCTGTTCGACGGTGCCCGCTTGTATAGCTTCCTCAAGGACAACAAGCAGCAGACTGAGCAGACCCTTGCTGTCGAGGAGACGCTCTTCAAGCTCTTCATTGACAACTTTGGTGCCAACATCAAGACCCAGACTGTCGTCACCCGCACCTTTTTCATCGCCCTTCTCGAGCACCTCGGCAAGCTCCGCCACCACGAGGACCTGGTCATTGTCGGCTGCGATGCCGGTGTCTCCAAGGTCTACTCGCTGCTCGAGGCCGACCAGTTCCGCCAGGCGTACGAAGTCGCGCTCTGCGTGTACCAGTTCATCGTGTCGCGTGACGGCTTCAAGAACCCCAAGAACATTCCGTACGCGTTCAAGCTGTCGCTGTACCTGGCGGGTCTGGGTGTCAAGAAGAGCGCCGACGTCAAGCTGCAGACGCAGATGATCGAGCTGTCCAAGGCCGTCCTCCGCGAGACCCTCGTGGCGTGCCGCAGCCTGGACATCGATCTCGTGCAGCTGCAGGCCGCCGAGCTCAACAACCTTGTCCGCCTCATGGGCGAACAGAAGAACTACGAGGATCTGGAGTGGCTCCTCACCCAGCTCTGGAACTCCCGTCTCGTCCAGGCCAGCTGGTCCGCGACGACCGTCATCTCGGTCGGCCGCCGCCTTGTGGAGGTCCTGTTTGTCCGCGGCAAGCAGGACGCCTCGATCCATCTGTGCGAGAGCATGACTTACAACTTGCGCCGCACCTGGGGTCTGCTCGACCAGGTCACCATCGACCTGATGAATCTGCTCAGCGCCCTGTACGTCGCTGCCAACCGCCATGCCGACGCTCTCGCCCTCCACGAGGAGATCCTCCGTGCCGTTATGGCCGACGACGAGAGCGAGGACGTGCTCGATGACGCACATGCCGCCGCTATCGCCCTCAACCAGCTCGAGCTCGTCAAGCGCGTCTACGCGCGCCAGGGCGGCTGGGGTGACGAGGAAGACGACCTGTCCGAGCTCGTCCAGCGCGTCGTCGAGACATACGACGACACGGACGCCCGCTTCACCCAGTTCGTCCCCACGGAGAAGTGGAGCACCAAGGCGCCTCCCAGCCACGACACCTTCGGCACCTTCGTCCTGCCCACGTCTTGGGAGTTCAGCGCCGACGGCGTCCTCGCCAACGGTGCCATCACCCAGAAGAAGCCCGACTACCTCCTCCGCTGGCTCCAGGTCAACCGTCAGCAGAGCTTCGGCGATCTCCAGGCTGAGGCTAACAAGAGCCAGGACGTCGTTGCGGTCAATGGAGAGGCGAAAGTTAATGGCGCGCATGGAGGCGGTGCGCATGGTTCTGGCCCTATTCCGATCGTGGTTAACGGTCACTAAGCGGTTCACCCCGCTTTTTCTGGGCGGAAGCCGTCGGTGCGGTGTTGAGGAGTGGTGGTGGTTGAGAGAGATGAGGCTGGAGCAGGAGAGGAAGAAGGAAAGCCGTAGGCGGAGGCTGGTGCAGTGGACGCTCGACGTCGACGAGGAATGGTGGTTGGTGTTTTTGCTGGAGTGGTTCGTGCTGCCGCTGTGTTTGGCAGTAGCGTGGCTGTATTATATTGAGGCTTGGGTGGCGTTTGGACTGATTGATGCCGGGGTGGGTTCGGCGGAGGGACACTTAATACGGTAATGGGCGGGATGTGGACGGATGAATGGATGGGTGGATTTTGGGGCGGATCTCGAAAAAGAACCTCTGTATCAAAAGTGGTTTTGGTTGTGTTTGGCTTGGCTGTCTGCTTATTGTACTTGCTGTACTTGTTTGTTTGTTTGTCTGTTTGCTGTACTTTGATGCTTTTGTGGTTGGAGTCTGCTGTATTTGTTGTACTTGCGCTGGGCTTTTAGCCGGTGCTTGTACTGTTTGCTGTATTCGTTGTTTTGCATCGATGTACTCTTGTTTTGGTGCTGTAGTATTTGTTTGCCTTTGTACTTGTACGTCTGTGCTACTTTTGTATCAGATGTAGGCATATTGTTGCTGTTTACTGCTTTATTTTTGTTTTGTTTTGTTTTCTTTTTTGGTTGTATTGTGCTCTGTTTTCTTGTAGATTTTGTAGTGTGTTGTATTTTGTGCGTAGAGTCGTACCATTTAACATTTGATTAATTTCGTTCCGATATGGTCTGGTATTCAAAATTAGATGAGGTTCAATGTTCAATGAAAATTTTATCCACATATGATCAATGAAGCCTTATGTTGACACTTCAAATTCAGATATTGCCCTTTTAAAGTTCCGAGTGGATTATCAGTGGGCATGGGCATTTCTGACCCCTGATTTCGGTAAACTGACACCTGTTGCCTAATTAAGTAATGCCGGTATATACCCGGGCTAGCTTCTTCGCAAGGAACACCAAAATCGCGAGACTAACTAGCACACAAGCCTGCACTGAACGAGCCTCCGTTACTAACGCCTCTTTTAGCGCAACAGCCGCCTAAATAGCAGCCTTAACACCGGGCTAAATAATCAAGACGCAAGAGAGGCCGGCAAAGAGGCTGGCAACGAGGCTGGCAACGAGGCCGCTAGCAACGACGCTGGAAGCGGTTCCAACAACGCATAAGGCACGGGCAAGGATATTCATACTCGGGTTGGCGTAGGGCAGGCGTTGGGGGTCGTTTTAGTCGAATCTATATAGAAAAGAGGCTCCTAGAGGCTCCAGGAGCCTATAAAGAATAAGGCGGTAATAGAAGAGCTTATAGGTGGCTCTTACGACGTTGCGGTTAGCCGCCTCGCCGTATATATTAATACATGGACATTGACAGGAGATGAAGCCAAAATCTCTGAATTTTGGGGTGAAAACGGTGGAGATTTTGCGTGTATCCCGAGGTGTCAGTTTATCGAAATCAGGTGTCAGAAATACCCATGCCTATCAGTGTTTGCGAGGCCGCTTATAACTATGCTCTTTGTCAGCTTTTTTCGGGGCTGTCGGATATTTGCTGAAATGCTAGATGTTGACGCTCTGGAAGATCCTCCAGAGAATATCTTGATGAAACGACCACCTCTACTGCTCGTGCTTGATTGAAGTCTTTCATCATCTTCCCGTTCCGAGACTGGGTCTGATGCCGCCGGCGAATTTTGATCGAATTTCCCGAAGTTAGCCCAATGCCAGAGATATCTCTTGCTCGATCCTGGTACAGGTTTGCGTAGCTCCCCGAAACGGCGCTCGAAGAAGGTAATCGCATCAGAGACCCGGTAGAATCTACCTAGCCTCGTCTACTCGGCTTCATACGTATGACTTTCGGCCTGATTCGCGTCTTACTCGATCCTATGTTCCATGATATTGTATCCCTCCGAATTTATCCCGGTCAGGAACACGTAGCACTTCTGTCATTTTGGTTTGGGAGTCCTGCATCTGGTCCCAGATGTGATATATGTCGTCCAACTGGCCTCTAAAATGAAAACAAGGGTCTGTTGCCTTGCAAATTTTATTGTTCTTGCCGTTGCCACCTATGGATTCCTCGATAGCTGGTTTCCAATACTCGCAAACGACATATTTCATATTTTCGGGACGTACAAGAATGTCGAAAGCTGACAACTCGTCACGAACGTCCGGTTGCTAAAGATACTCACCCAGGAACTTGAATCCTCGGCGGCCTCGCTTATGGTTGTTTGCACGCTTTAGATGTACTGGAGTGAGGGGCAAAGGAGCGTCTACCCCATTCAAAAACTATGCTCGCTTGGTGTCAACATCTCAGAGACGACAATCTTGCGAGCGGCATATGAAGTTGCTTAATGTAGACATTCTGCGCGTCAAACTGAGAGTACTATCCTGATTCTCTCTCCCAAAAGTCATGCTACCAGTGATGAACTTGCCACCTGTGATTAAACATTCTCGAATGTCCCAACCGTGGCTAGAGAAATCTAGTATGGGCCACCCGATATCGTATTTTAAATTCTGCAATTCTGCATGAGGAAAGCTATCAGCTCCATTAGCAAGCCATGCTATATTATTTCTGTTCCCAGCGATCTCTCAGTTATACGTACAGGAGGACTGCGGTGTCTCAGGCTTTTCCAAGATCCAGAGACCACATTACAGCGCATGTGGCACCTCAGCCTCATTCTCCTCCGTCTTAGCCCAGACTGCTGACGGCATCCTCTCAGCCCTGGACGCCGTCATCCCCGCTGAGACCGCCGGACCCAGACTTCTATCTTTACCCACCAACCTACCGCTCACGCCCGACCTCAGCCTCTCCCTCTTCCCCCATAGGTCAGTCAACCACCCCAGCCCACTGCCCCTCTCAACCAACCCCATCTCCGTCTGCGAGGCCGCGCCCGCCTTCTTCTCCCTGTCCAACACCCTGGCCCCAAACTCCCACCACGCCTTAAACACTTCGACCCTACACAGCAAGAAAAACGCTTCCACTCCCACAAAAGCCAGCACGAATAGCGTCGCCACCGTAATCTCCTCGGGAATGATGATCGGCCCCGTCTTATCCAGACACTGCTCATTATCGTGCGTCAAGATCATGCAGACAATCCACGGAACCAAGGCCTCCGTATTCGCAAAAGCCAGCCTCTCCTGCTTATTGTCGAGCACGATGAACACGGCGCAGACGAAGGCAGTCGTGCCGACAGCCAGCCCGACGATGGCGAGGCTGCGCCACTGCAGCACGAGGACCTGCTTCAAG